>SJYT01044466.1:4689-58416 GCA_006410635.1 Cephalophus harveyi | reverse complement strand
CTAGATAGCATATTGAAAAGCAGAGACATTACTTTGCCGACTAAGGTCCGTCTGGTCAAGACTATGGTTTTTCCAGTGGTCATGTATAGATGTGAGAGTTGGACTGTGCAGAAGGCTGAGTGCTGAAGAATTGATGTTTTTGAACTGTGGTGTTGGAGAAGACTCCTGAGAGTCCCTTAGACTGTGAGGAGATCCAAGCAGTCCATTCTGAAGGAGATCAGCCCTGGGATTTCTTTGGAAGGAATGATGCTAAAGCTGAAACTCCAGTACTTTGGCCACCTCATGGGAAGAGTTGACTCATTGGAAAAGACTCTGATAGGGTAAGGGAACCCGTGATGTTTCAAGTTCTTATTGTCTTGAGACTGAGGGCATATACTGTGGTCTAAATAGTCCATCTTGGGTAAGTGATAGCTCCCTTTCTGTGTGAGTATGTTATTCACTTGAAATATGGTTCTGCTCAGATCATCTGTGGTTTTGTATCAATGTTACACCCTCCCCCAAGTTTGTTGATTTTATTGCTTTTTGAGTAGTAAGACATTAACATCCCACTCATTCATTTTACAGATGGCCTGGGGATGTGAGATTATGCTGCCAAGGCCACTGAAGCCTTTGGTGAGCTGTATGTTGGGTGCTCAGGGCACCTGGTCTCCACCTTACTGCCTTCATCAAACTCTCCAGGCTTTGGTGTTTTCCGGTTCTTACTGGTTACTAGGTTCCCACAGCTGGACTTGTTTAGCTAGGAGCTTGGATTAATTACGGTTTCAAATGTCTGTAGTATCAACCCCTTTTCAGTGATTTACGTAAAAGCCTCCCAGTCTGGTTTGGCAATTTCTTATCAAGTTAAAGTTACATTGAACACAGGACCAGCAATCCCACCCAAAAGAAATGAAAATATCTATTTCTAAATAAATAACTTTACACAAATAATTATGCCAGTTTAAAAAAATGGAAGCAGCTTAAATGTTCATCAGCCAGTGAATGGGTAGATTGTCATACAATAGAACACTAATCAGCAATAAAAAGGGAAAATATTCATGATAGATGCGACACATGGATGAATCTCAAAAAGGCTATGCTGAGCTAAAGAAGAGACACTCAGGAAAAGACAGAAATCTAAGGAAAGAAATCAGAAAAGTGGTTGCCAAGGGCTGGGAATAGGGAAAGGTGATTGCAGAGGGGCAGCACAAGGAATTTTTGGTGTGATGGGAATATTATACATTTGACTGTGCCAGTCATTACAGGATGGTGTATGTTTTGTCAAATATCTAGACGGTACAAATAAAAAGGTGAATTTTATTATAGGTAAAGTGTACTGCAGTAAACCTGACCTTCTAAATTTTTATTTATTTGTCTTCAGTTGCGGCTGTGCTGGCTCTTCGTTGCCTTGCTTGGGCTTTCTCTAGCTGTGATGAGGGGGGCTACTCTCTAGCTGTGGTGCAAGGGCTTCTCCTTGTAGCGGCCTCTCTTGTTGGTGAGCACAGCCTCTAGGGCGTGTGGGCTTCCGCAGTTGCAGCCCGAGGGCTCAGTAGTTGCAGATCCCGAGCTCTAAAGCACAGACTCAATAGTTCTTGCACAGGGCTTAATTGCTCAGCAGCATGTGGGATCTTCCCAGATCGGGGATCGAACCCATGTCTCCTGCAATGCCAGGAGGATTTTTTACCACTGAGCTACTAGGGAACCCCAAACCTGATCTTTTAAAAGGCCTCCCAGTTCTGCCCTCTACCCTTCTTCTACCTGCTTCTCCAAAACTCTGCCCCTGCTTGGCGCTCTAATTCTAGGGGGAAATGCAAATCTTTAACCAGCTATGGGGAGTGCCTGACCATTTTTGAACAGAGAAATAAGATAATGAATTGTCATTAAAACATTGTCAGTGAACTTTGATAGGAATATAAATGAGTGAGAAAGAAGAAACTGGCCTGAAGAAAAGCTGGGGGTGATAAATTATAATTGGGTCTTCCATGGGATGTTCTGTGAAGGGATGGGCTCATTCGTTCCTTCAGACACATATGGAGTATCTTCATTGCTGGGCACGGGGGACACGATTGTGTTGTCTAGTCAGGATCTGGGGATAAGCTGGTAGTGGTGGTTTAGTCGCTCAGTTGTGTCTGACTCTTTGCGACCCTATGGGCTGCAGTCCCCCAGGCTCCTCTGTCCATGGGATTCTCCAGGCAAGGATACTGGAGTAGGTTGCCATTTCCTCCTCCAGAGGATCTTCCCTACCCAGGGATTGAACCTGCATCTCTTGCATTTGCAGGTGGATTCTTTACCACTGAGGGAGTAGCAATCACAAATTGGGATGTGAACTCTGAAGCAAATCAGAGGGAATGACTTGGAGGTGGTGTGCAGAGGACTATGGATAGAGAGCAGGGATCCAGCATCCAGAGCAGGGTAGTGGGCAGAAGATTTGCTGAGACCTGAGGGTAAGGAGGCATTGTCAGAGGAAGGAAGGGAGGAGAGCTTGACAGCAGAGGAAAAGCTGTGTGAGCCCAGTGTGTTCAGGCATCATTGCTGGAGGGAGGCAAGGGGAAATGATAGGTGATGAGTTTGGAGAGGAAGAACCCCAGAGCCTGTTGAGGGTGTCCAGCAGTGTTGAACCTGTTGAGGGTGTCCAGTAGTTCCCACTACTGTAGTATTACATATAGGGAAATGATATGATCAGATCTGTGATTAGTGGTGAGCTGGCTGCAAAATGGAACCAGGCTTGAAAGATGGCAGCAGGGAAGCCTGTTAGGATACTATTTCAGTCATCCAGACAAGAGATAGTGGTGGTTGAGGGGATGGAGAGGAGGGTTTTAAAAGCTATTTAGTTGATAGAAATGTCAAGATTTGGTGACTGATTGTTGGAATAGAAGGAGAGGCAAAAGTCAAAGGTGGTACCTTGCACTTGGGTGGGTGGGTAGATGGTGATGCTTGAGGGAGAACAGATTCAGGAGGAGAGATTAGGATGGTGTTCAATGTGAGGTGCCTGTGAGGCACCCAAGTGAATTCAGCAGGCTGTTGGACATATGGCTCTGGAACTCAGAGGAGCAGATATGAGTGGTATGTGAGGCCACAGGAATGGTTGGGAGTGCCTGCAGAGAGGCACCAGGTGAAAACCTTAAGCCATAATAATTAAGGCAGAAAAAAAAACTCACAAATGAGGCTGAGAAAGAGGGGCTAGAAAACTAGGAGTAAAAACAAAGACATGAGAAGAGACGAAATATTTTTTAATCTGTTAAGAGGTCAAGTAAGGTAAGGGTCAAATAGTTTCGGCATCAATGAAACATTGATCTTGGTGAGAAGAATTCCAATGGAAAGACTGAGGCCAAAGCCAGGCTACAATGTAATTAAGAGGTAATTGGCCAGCAGCCCAGGCCAATTCCTAAATAACAAAAATCCCAACCTCACACCAGGGTTCCCTGGTGATTCAGTCGGTAAAGAGTCTACCTGCAGTGCAGGAGACCCAGGTTCGATCCCTGGGTTGGGAAGATCCCCTGGAGAAGGAAATGGCAACCCACTCCAGTATTCTTGCCTGGAAAATGCCATGGATGGAGGAGCCTGATAGGTTACGGTCCAGGGGGTTGCAAAGAGTTGGACACGACTGAGCGACTTTACTTCTTACTTCTCAGTCTCACATTTGACAACAAAGTTCAGTGGTTCAAAGACTTAAACATAAAAAAGCAATAGGAAAAATATAAGATTAAAAACATTTTTTTAATGTTAGAGTACAAAATACTTTTTTTCTGGTATGACACAAAACAGAAGCCACCAAAGAGAAGGCTGATAAATATGCCTACCTTAAAATTTTCCCTAAGCAGTCACAGAGCAACATAAGCAAAATGATGAACTATAAAAAATTTGAACTCAAATTTTGGATGAGGACTAGTTTCCTTAATATGTGAAGAGCTTTTACAAAAAATTAATAAAATCAACAAAAAACTAACAACCCAACAGAACAAGGAGGCAAAGGATATGAACAGGACTCTTAGAGAAGGAAATACAAAAGGCTGTTGAATACAGGCACAGACATCCAATCTCATTTACCATAAAAGAAAATTTAAATTTGTGATTTTTGTTTTTCATCTATTAGATCAACATCCACAGAAAAGTTTGGTAACACTTGGCTGTCTGAGAAATGTGGAAAAACAGGTCCTCTCATACATGCCTCCTGGGATTGTGCATTTGGACATTTATGGAGGACAATTTAGCAATATCTGTGAAACATTATGTAAGACAAGTATACTGTTTAACACAGTACTCTTCTGTAAAATGATGAATTTCCAAGTTTATTCACTGTAACTATGTAACAACAAAGATAGGAACCATCTTTAAGTGGAACATTATGGGTTGAGGATGTTACGTCTATTCTTACTGGTGTCTGGTCCTGTAGAAAGTTGAGGAGAATAGGACTACAGTTCCATGAGAGCAAAGATGTAGGTGCATATTTCATAGTCATTGGTTTAGGGGCAAAGGTCGAAGTGAGAATCAGTTCATCTTAGAAAAGAGTGGTTCGGGAAGAGCTAGAGAAACCAGAGAGGGAGATTCCCGGAAGGACAAAGAAGAGAGAGAAAGGAAGCCAACGTGATGTGACGATCTGGAAGCCAGAAAGTGAGTCTGTCTCTGCATAGGGTACAGACCAAGGACTGGACATTCCTGGGTCGGACCGACACTGCTGATCTCTGAATCAATCCTGGACTTGCCCTTCCATTGGACTTACTGGGATATGGGAAAAAGAAACTCTCAGTGTCCTCAGAGAATACGGGTGGGGTTTATTTCCTAATATCTGAGCCTAGCTTCCCACTCCAGCCCTGGAGCCCAGACACCAGGCTGCCAATGCTCTGTCTGCGTCGGTCGCCTAGGAGACGAGCACCACATCCTACTGAGCAGGCGCTTTTTCTGAGGCCACGCCCCCTCCCGTGGGCGGGCGCTGATTGGCCCGTTTGAAATGCGCCGGGCGCGAGCTCACCTGGCCCCTCAGCGGCGTTTCACAGATTCCTCAAGCGTCGCGCTTGAAACGCCGAGTCGCGGTCCTTGTAGCCGGTCCCTGAGGCCCTCCGTTCTCGTCAACCCCTGACCGAGTCCGGCATCCCCGCGCGCGCGTCTGGGCAGTTCGGAGCTTACTACCATGAAGCCAGCGTGAGTACTGGGCCGCGGAACTGGGGCCGGCGTCTCCCCGCGCCGCGGCCGGCCCCCGGCCGCGCCGTGGGCACCAAGCCCTTGCCGCCCGGGCCCGCCAAGCCCCCGCCAGGATCGCGAGGGGGAGACGGGCGTGAAGGCCCGTCCTCGGCCACCCCGTCTAGCTCCGCGCCTCGCGGACTCGGGCGTCTGGCTCCCCGCCCTGGCTCCACTCGGCCGCGAAGGGCCGGCCCCACGTTGGGAGGGGCGGGAGGTTTGGGCCGGGACCGCCGCCTCCAGTCCTTTCTCTAATTCCCCTCTCCTTCCCTGGCCGCCCGCACCCGCGGGTTGCATTTTGCCCAGTTAGTGAGGGCCGGGGGTCGTCTCGGGGGTGGGCCTGCTGTTGTGTCCTGGGTTTGGGGTTGGGTAGGTGGTCTCAGCCCCTGAAGAGCCCTTGGCATCCGGGCGCTCTGCCTGTCTTTCCTAGTCTGATTCGGGAGCCTCGGGGCCGCGACCCTCCGGTGTAGGCCAGTTCCTTTTGCTCTGTTCTTTTGGTCTCAGACAACCCCGCCCTCGGCCACAAACGCCCACATTCCTCATGTAGTTGGTTGACATTTGCGCCGCAGCCTAATTCCTTGACCGCTACTGGGTGCAAAGAAGGTTAACTTTATAATCATCATCATGATGTAGCTAGTCGTTTGCAAAATAAAAAAAAAAAAAGAAAAAAAAACCAGCTTGTCTTCTTAAGAGGCTAAAGTAAAAATTTTTATCTTTGGGGAAAAAAAAATATTGAGTTTAAGTAAACCTACCATAATATTTTGCACTTAAAACACGAATTTGTTTTGTTTCATTGGGAAAGTGCTGAGAAAGTATTTTAACAACCTGTATAGTCCAAGCTAATAATTTCACTTAGGGTTAAATGTTTATCTCGTCTGTAGATAAATGAGGGGGAAGGGGGGGAGTGTCATACTAGAGAAATGGTGAAATAAACCAAAATATCTTTTTCTACTGCCCCCACTTAAAAGAGCACAAAATTGCAGTTTAGGGACCACATTTTGTCTGGGAACAAAGGATAATAGTTTTGAGAGTTCAATAGTCACTTGCTCTTTAAAAATAAAGACATAAATCTTGATCAAAGAGTGGATTTCTCCATCTGCATTTTTATAATTTAGAAATTAATCACTTGGTCTGCCTTGGCAATGGGCTAAGCACAACATGTGTGCTTTATGAAATGCCTTTTGAGATAAGTGTGCTCAATTATCTGCTGAGCTTTCAAATTTGTAATGCCTGTAAAATTGTTGGTCAAGAAAGCAAACCACTTAACATACAGAACTGTAAGTAGGTATTAAAAAACCCAGAATTTGACTGAGTAAATTGTAAAGATCTTACAGGTTTTATTCAATGATTCATGAATCAGACAGCATCCTATCTAGCAGTTAGAAAGGTGTTCCTAAGAGCTGTGCAAAATGGAAGATTTTTATGGGGGGGGCGGTTGTGGAACAAAGCAATGAGTGGATTGTTTGTAGCAAGGTGAACATCTTTACTCTACGGCAGGGTCTGTCAGACAGATCACTTTACCAGTGCTGACCAGGTAATTCCAGATTGACTGGTTTAAGATTCTTCTATTGGGAGTGGTTGGAACTGTAAGTTAGGTATTAAGTCACAATTTGGTGACATGGAACTTAGCACAAATAACTATTTGGGGCCTGTTATTTCTGTTTTTGGTGCCACAAATGTCTCCTAAGACAAATTTTAATTACTTTTAAGTCTCGCATGCCACAAACACTCTGCTACTAAGGTAGTTTGAACGTATTCATATTATTTGGGGCATAGTGTTTTGGAACTGCTAAAGAATAATTTTATAACCCCTAGGAAGATTGTCTCTGTAGGAATTATAGGTTAGGTTTTTATATGTTAGTGTTGAACTGAAATGTTTTTGTTTCTATGACCAGGAGGACTAAGACACCCAGGAAACCACCAGTGAAAAAAGGATCCCAAACGAGTCTTAAAGACCCAGTTGGGGTAAGGTCTGCCTGTGAATTTGTGTATTCTTTCTTCAGTCCCTTTATGTTTTGTATGCTTGAAAGGGACAGAGATGTGGAAGTGGCATCAAACAACATTTAGCTAAAAGGACTGTACTAAATTGCTTAAGGCTGATTCCAGCTTTGAAATTTTGTTTCTATGTAGGATTTATTAGTCTAGTAAAATGAAGCCTTTGGTTGTCAATTGCATACTTCCTATAACTACTTATATTTGAAAAGCTAGATAATGAAAAAATATTCTTCAACTATGTTGCAGATATTCTTCATAGTCTCTGGGATGGGGAGAAATTTTGTGCTTGGATGAACATCCTCTCCTATCTTTACGACAGTTATATAGTAACTTACGGCATACTTCAAGAGTAAAGCTGCAAACTCCATGCTTTTGGGGACCAAGTTTCATAGACTCTGGTTTAGAACAGTTTCATTTATCTCGTGACTACTCTAGGAACTTCACTAGTTTCAGGCTTGGGAACTTTTAAAAACAAATGACAAATAAAAGAACATTGGCTTGCTCTGTTTTTCTCTTTTTTGTTTGTTTTAATCTTCCCTTCATTGGCACTGGAGTGTTATCTTTGATCTGAGTTGTGGGAACCAGATGCTTTGCATATACAGCGAATAGTTTTCTCCCAACCCTATTACTGATTAAGAAGATGACGTTTTGAATCTCTCACTTTAGTATATTGTGTTAATCTGGCAAGTTTTACCTGACATCCAATTCCAA
The DNA here is from genome assembly GCA_006410635.1 of Cephalophus harveyi. Taxonomy (NCBI): domain Eukaryota; kingdom Metazoa; phylum Chordata; class Mammalia; order Artiodactyla; family Bovidae; genus Cephalophus; species Cephalophus harveyi. Next base: position 50,559 of record SJYT01044466.1, on the reverse strand, counting down.
ACAATCCTAACAGCTTTTCAGATATTTTTCATTGTGTGATATGTTCTTGATTTTTAGATTTTGATTTTATGTGCATTTAACATTTTCTCATATCTAATATATCTGTTTGCATTTGACAGCAAATTGAGCAGCAGATTTTTGGCTTTCGTAGCTCTAAGTTTATAAAGCTCTCAAGTTTAGATGCCAGATGTTGGTTGATGAATGAATAAATGAGTGAAGGAAAAGTCAGGTAAAAAGTCAACCTTTGTTGTTTAAGCATCTTCTTGTATTTTCAGGTGTACTGTAGGGTACGCCCACTGAGCCTTCCTGAGCAAGAGTGTTGCATAGAAGTAATCAATAATAAAACAGTTCAGCTTCATACTCCTGAGGGTTACAGACTCAACAGAAATGGAGACTTTAAGGAGGTAATTCTGATTGGAACCAACTGTTTTTAATTGACAGGTTCTTTGTTGAATTGGTTTTCTATTTTTTAAATATGACAAAATTCCTGTGTTTCCACTTCATTGAAAGACTTATTTACTTCAGTCTAACTACCTACCATATTAAAAGTGTCTAATTTCTGGGTTTTATAAACACACCTTTGGTATACTGAAGTTAAAAGATTGTTTTTAGATGATAATTTCTTATACTGGATATTTATTGCTTTTTAGAGCATATGTTAGGGATAGTTTAATGTGGAATGATAAATCTGATTGTGCTAGGCAGTTACATATATATATATAGTTCCATGTGTGGGATTGAAGTAACATATAATAGGCATTGTGTACTTGTATCAATTTCTTTTGAAGTGTTTTTATTTTTGTAAACAAGCAAAGAGTTCAGTAAACATGTGCTAAGCTGGAGGGTGGAAGGAGACTTAATTCAGGCTGTCAGCTCTTGTAGATGCCTTTACTCTTTTATGTACACTACTCCCAGGAGATCGTTGGTCAGAAGCCTACCAGTGGCCTCTCTGGTGGTGTGATGTGATGGACACCTCTTTGTCTTCATCATGATCTGTTTCTCAGCAGCACTATTCTGTCTTCCCCCTCAAACTTTCCATGTTCTATCTTTTATCCATAGCTTTACACATTGATTACATGGTAATAATTTTGGAATTTTTATCTTCAGCCTACATCTTTTCTCTAAACTGGAACGTCCACTGTTTGGATGCCGTGGCATGTCCAAAAGAACTCTTGATTCTTTTTCCCTTCTAGATCAGTACTTCTCTTGTTTTTTCTTGTCAGTAAATAACACCACCACCCTCTATTTGCTCAAACCGGAAACCTTGTCCCTACCTTTTTCTTGGGGGCTTCCCTAGTAGATCAGGTGGTAAAGAATCTGCCTGCAATGCAGGAGACCTGGGTTTGATCCCTGGGTCGGGAAGATCCCCTGGAGGAGGAAATGGCAACCCACTCCAGTACTCTTGCCTGGAGAATTCCATGGACAGAGGAGCCTGGTGGGCTACAGTGCATGGGATCATAGTCAGACACAAATGTTGACTAACTTTCAGTTTCACTCTTCCGTTATACCCCCTCATATCTAGTTCATCAGTAGATCCTATCAGTTCTACTCTTGAAACTGTCCTTTTATTTCTATCTCTACTGCTGCTACCCTTGTCTGAGGTCTGTTTTAATTATGGAGACTAGTGCTTCTCAAACTGTCTATGGTGAAGACGTAACTTTTTTATTTTCAGTGCATTGTGACTGATACTTTTAATGCAGCTTTGCCACAAGAAACTGTTACACAACTGTTAGGCAAAGTTAGACAAAGGAGAACTGGTTTATAATCTGTTCAGAGTAAGCTCACTGATTACATGCTGGGATGTTGCAGCCATGTGAAATGATTATAGAGGTTCTGAGCAATTACTCTCCATCTCTGTAATTACTTCCCCTGGACAGGAGACAGATAGCCCTCAGAGGGGCACTGGCCCGCCTGCTGACCACACTTTGAGTGGCATTGACAAGACTATGCTGAAGCCAACTGGACCACCTGCTTCCATTCTGAATCTTCTCTGATCTATTGCCACAGAGCAACCAGTCAAAGCAGAAGTCAGACCTCACTATTTTCCTCTTTTTTTTTAAATTGAAGTACAGTTAAGTTACAGTGTTGTATTAGCTTCTGGTATACAGCAAAGTGATTCAGTTATATATATATATGTACATATTCTTTTTCATATTCTTTTCCTTTATAGTTTACTACAAGATACTGAATATACCTGCCTCTACTATACAGTAGGATGTTGATATTTATCTATTTTATATATGTTGTTCAGTCGCTAAGTTGTGTCTGACTCTTTGTGACCCCATAGACTGCAGTATGCTAGGCTTCCCTGTCCTCCACTATCTCCCAGGGTTTGCTCAAACTCATGTCCATTTAGTCAGTGATGCCATCCAACCAGCTCATCCTCTGTTGCCCTCTTCTCCTCCTGCCTTCAATCTTTCCCAGCATCAAGGTCTTTGTACTTTGTATCTCCTAATCCCAAACTCTTAATTTATGCCCTCCCCCACCATTTTTCTTTTTAAAGCCTTCTAAAAGATAAAGTTTTAAAATGGGAAAATCCTATTTAACCTCACCTCTTAGTACTCATCTAATCTGTAATTGCTTAGATAAGCCAGAATCCTGCCTCAGGCCTTTCGCCTTAGCTCTTAGCAGGGTGGCTCCTCACCCTCAGGTTTAGCCTGAATCACCTTCTCCTAGAGTCTATCCAGACCACCCCCATCAGAAGCAGTACCATTCCTCCTGTCCTGGTCTGTAGTCTATACTTCCTTAATAGCACTTATCACAATCTGTAGACTTATTGTTTATGGTCTCTTTCCCCAGGCGTAATATGCACTTCTAGGGGATGTGCACCTTATGTGTCCAGTTGGCCAAATACTCAGTAAACATGGAGTAAGCATGAAGGAATGGTTTGGGAAGGCTTCATGGACGAGTAGGGCTTTGAGAATGTAAAATAGTTGAGAAGTGACTTATTGAATTTTACTTTTATTAGAGTTAATTTCATGTATGTGTAAATAGTACAAAAGCTTCGGTGGAGATTAAAAGTTCTCAGGGTCTTGTGACAGAAGGCAACACTGGATAATGGAAAAAATGTTAGAATGGGAATGGCTTTGATAGCAATTAACTTCATTGGCTTGGGCAAGTTCCTCTTTGGCCTCAGTTTTCTTCACCTGGAAGAGGGTGGGGGTTGTTCATGAAGACTTGGAGGTCATCTGATTGACCTGTCACACTATCCTGTGTGTATCCTTTCAGTTCCAGGATTCTTTGTTCTTTCTGTGAACTCGAAAGCTGTTTTCTAAAGGGCTTTTCCTCATAGCTCTGGAGAAGGAAACGGCAACCCACTCCAGTACTCTTGCCTGGAGAATCCCATGGACAGAGGAGCTTGGTGGGCTACAGTCCATGGGGTTGCAGAGTCGGACACGACTGAGCGACTTCACTTCCACTTTCACTTTCCTCATAGCTCAGTCGGTAAAGGATCCACCTGCAATGCGGAAGACCTGAGTTCAATCCCTGGGTTGGGAAGATCCCCTGGAGAAGGGAAAGGCTACCCACTCCAGTATTCTGGCCTGGAGAATTCCGTGGACTGTAAAGTTCATGGGGTCACAAAGAGTTGGACACAACTGAGCAACTTTCACTTTCAAAGCTGTTTTATAGCATTGGAATAAAGACAAAGGTGAGAGTTAGCTGAAGTAAGTGTGTGATATGCTAGACAGTGTTTGAGACATGATTAGTACTAAGTGTGAGCTGTTGTTATGATAATGATGATGATGTATTTCAGTCCTAATCTATATGGTCTCCTTTTGGGGGACAAAACTGCTAATAGTTTTCCTAAGGGTTATGATATTGATATCTGAGCAGGTTGAATTTAAGATAAAAGGTATAAAACAGGGAAAAGGGGCCACGTGATAAAGGCTATAATCCATAATAAATTCTAGTGAATGTTCAGGCACCAAATAACAGCATTGATGTTCATGGAACAAAAACTGAAAGAAATTCAAGAAACCTACAGGAACAGTTGCAATGTCTACAAGTTACTAAAACTAGGAAATAATAAAAATAGAATAGAATTCCAGTCTTTGGACAGTTAGGTCATTTTAGTTTACCTTGAAATGTATTTGTTTACCCTAGTCCCTAATCTTATTTTTCAGTTAGAGTTTGGTAATATTTTCAATAGTATAGCTATACTTTATGTCATATGTTGAAAGATCTGAGAATTGAAGTATTATTGCACTTTAAAGGTCACAATTATTTAAAATTTATTTTACATTAGAACACAGATCAAAGATTTCCCTGGGGGTCCAGTGGTTAAGACTCAATCCTTCCACTGCAGAGGGCATGGGTTCCATTCCTGATCAGGGAACTAGGATCCTGCATGCCTTGAAGTGTGGCAAAAAAAGAGAAAAACTCAGATGAGATTATATTCACAGTTATTTTCTAGTTTTAAAAAAGCAATATATCAAAACTCCTAATTTTTTACTGTTATGCTATTTTAGAATGACACCTTTATTAAAAAAAGTATTATATGAAATAATGCTTGAGGATTTTCACAAATCTGTGACTGAATTGTTATAATACCTTTTGATCTTCTCTGTCACTAATTAAAACAAAATCAGCCTTCGTGTATGAAGCATAAGTAGACTTAAGACTTTTCTCCATATATACTTTTATCCATAGATATATGTATATAAAACCCTTCAGTAGTTGTGACCATACTATACTTCAGTACTATAACCATAAATATTTACCAGTTTATAATTTGTATAATTTAAATATGTCATGACTTTTTAAACTTTCCAAGTTTAAAGTCTATTGATATTTTTTCTTTTCATGTCTAGATTTAAGTGTTCATAAGGAAACATCTGAATGTGTTTAAGCAGATGTATTTCTATCCTAGATACAGTGTGATTCCATTTATGTGCTTTTTATTTTTTCCTTCTCCACAGACTCAGTATTCATTTAAACAAGTATTTGGCACTCATACCACCCAAAAGGAGCTCTTTGATGTCGTGGCTAATCCCTTGGTAGATGACCTCATTCATGGCAAAAATGGTATGATTCTGGAGTTGTGCTGAATTTTACTTTTTCTCTTCTGGTAAAACTTTTATGATACTTACATATTTACTTTATGTTTGGTCTTGAACTCAGTTAATTTGTCAGGATTGTGTTAAACCTACCTTTTTGAGCAGTTGATTTTATTTTTTAATTCACTTATTTTTTAAAATTTCATACTGGAGTATAGTTGATTTACGGAGAAGGCAATGGCACCCCACTCCAGTACTCTTGCCCGGAAATCCCATGGACGGAGGAGCCTGGTGGGCTGCAGTCCATGGGGTCGCTAAGAGTCGGACACGACTGAGTGACTTCACTTTCACTTTTCACTTTCATGCATTGGAGAAGGAAATGGCAACCCACTGCAGTGTTCTTGCCTGGAGAATCCCAGGGACGGGGGAGCCTGGTGGGCTGCCGTCTATGGGGTCGCACAGAGTTGGACATGACTGAAGCAACTTAGCAGCAGCAGCAGCATAGTTGATTTACAGTGTTGTGTTAGTTTCAGGTGTACAGCTAAATGATTCAGTTGTACATATATCCATTCTTTTTCAGATTCTTTTCCCATATAGGTTATTACAGAATATTGAGTAGATTTCCCTGTGCTATACAGTAAGTACTTGCTGGTTATTTATTTTAAATATCATAGTGTGTGTATGTCAGTCTCAAACTCCCAATTTATCCCTCTGTGGTAACCTTTGGTGATTGTAAGTTTGTTTTCTAAGTTTGTGAGACTGTTTCTGTTTTATAAATAGGTTTATTGGTATATATATATATATATATATATTTTAGATTCTACATCTAAGGGATATCATGTGATATTTGTCTTTGTCTGATTTGCTTCACTTACTTAGTATGATAATCTCCAGGTCCATCCATGTTGCTGCAAATGACATTATTTCATTCTTTTTACGGCTAAGTAATATTCCGTTTGATATATGTACCATGCCTTTATCCATTCATCTGTTGTTGGACATTTAGGTTGCTTCCATGTCCTGGCTGTTGTAAACAGCGCTGCAGTGAACACTGGGGTGCATGCATCCTTTCAAACCATAGTCTACTCTGAATGTATGCCCCAGTAGTGGTATTGCTGCCTCCTATGGTAGCTCTGTTTTTAGTTTTTTAAGGAGTCTACATACTGTTCTCCTAGTGGTGTACCAATTTACATTCCCACCAACACTGTCGGAGGGTTCCCTTACCTCCACACCCTCTCCAGCATTTATTGTGTGCGGACTGTTTGATGATGGCCATTCTGACCAGTGTGAGGGGATATCTTATTGTAGTTTTGATTTGCATTTCTCTAATAACTAGCAGTGCTGAGCATCTTTGCATGTGCCTCGTGGCCATCTGTATATCTTCTTTGGGGAAATGTCTATTTAGGTCTTCTGCCCGTTTTTTTTATTTGATTGTTTTGGATGTAGAGCTGCATGAACTGTATTTTGGAGATTAATCTCTTGTTGGTTACATCATTTACAAATGTTTTCTCCCAGTCTGTTGGTTTTTTCATTTTGTTGATGGTTTCCTTTATTGTGCAAAAGATTTACATTTTAATTAGGTCCCATTTATTTTTGTTTTTATTTTTATTACTCTTGAAGGTGGGTCCAAAAATTATCTCACTGTGATTTATGTTAGAGTGTGTGCTGCCTATGTTTTCCTCTAAGAGCTTTGTAGTATCTGGCCTTACATTTAGGTCTTTAATCTATTTTGAGTTTATTTTTGTGTATGGTATTAGAGAATATTCTAATTTCTTTTTTTTTTTTTTACATGTGGCTGTCGAGTTTTCCCAGCACCACTTATTGAAGAGACCCTTTTCTCCATTGTATATTCTTGCCTTCTTTGTCACAAATTGACCATAAGTGTGTATTTCTGGGCTTTCTTTCCTGTTCCTTTGACCTATAGTGTTTTTTTGTGCCAGTACTGTAGCATTTTGATTTCCCTAGTTTGTAGTATAGTCTGAAGTCAGGGAGCCTTATTCCTCCCACTTCATTTTTCTTTCAGAGGATTGCTTTGACTATTGGGAGTGTTTTGTGTTTCCGTATAAATGTTAAAAAAAATTTTTGTTTTAGTTCTATGAAAAATGCTGTTGGAAGTTTGAGAGAAACTGCACTGAATCTGTAGATTGCCCTGGGTAGTATAGTCATTTTGACAATATTGATTCTTCCAATCTAAGAACAGGGTATAACTTTCCATTTGTGTCATCTTCAGTTTCTTTCTTCAGTGTCTTGTAGTTTTCAGAGCACAGATCTTTTGCCTCCCTAGGTGGGTTCAGTCCTAGGTTTATTCTTTTTGATGTGATAGTAAATGGGATTATTTCCTTAATTTCTCTTTCTAGTCTTTCATTGTTAGTGTATAGGAGTGCAAGAGATTTCTGTGTATTAATTTTGTATCCTGCAGCTTTGCCAGATTCATTGAGGAGCTGTAGTAGTTTTCTGGTAGCATCTTTAGGATTTTCTGTGTCATCATGTCATCTTCAAACAGTGACAGTTTTACTTCTTTTCCTTCTGGATTTCTTTTTCATTTTCTTCTCAGATTGTTGTGGCTAGGACTTCTAACACTATGTTAAATAAAAGTGGTGAGTAGACATCCTCATCTTGTTCCTAATCTTAGAGGGAATGCTTTCAGCTCTTCACCATTGAGTATGGGCATAAACTGCAGGTTTGTCATTTATGGCCTTTATTATGTTGAGGTGTGTTCCCTCTATGCCCACTTTCTGGAGAGGTTTTTGACAAAAGCATTTTCTGCATTTATTCCTCAGTTTGCTAATGTGGTGTATCACGCTGATTGATTTGTGGGAACTGAAAAATGCTGTATTCTTGAGATAAATCCCACTTGATAATAGTTTAACATCCTTTTTATGTGAAAAGATGAGTTTTCAAAGTTGCGAGTTAAGTTTTATTTGGGGCAAAATGAGGACTGCAGCCCAGGAGACAGCACCTCAGAGAGCTCTGAGAGACTGGTTTAAAGAGGCAGTGGGGGAAAGTCAACAAAAAGATTTTGGTGAAGGGGGTGTTCAATGCAATCAAGCCCTTACTTTACAAAAGCCTTTCTGCTAGTCATCAGCTGATGTCACTATGAAGGGATTTAGTGATTTTCTAGATATGAAGAGAGGCAAGGATTTGGATCATGAAATCAGTTCCTGAAAATATCTAACTATCTAAAGACCTGTTCCACCAGTTTCCCTAGAGCACAGAGTGACTTACTCTCCACCCTGAATTCCCCTCAGGGGGTGTTGAAGGTTGGCAGCTGAAGCAGCATAGGGTTCAGGTGGCAAATGCTCTCGTTGTTCAGTTGCTGGCAAATGCTCTTGGCAAGTGCCAGTTTGTAGTTGATAATGTATTGTTGGTTGTGCTTTGCTAGTATTTTGTTGAGAATTTTTGCATCTATACTTCTCAGTCATGTTTGCCTGTAATTTTCTTTTTTGTGATAATTTCTCTGATTTTGGTATCATGATTATAAGGGCCTTATAGAATCAGTCTGGGAGAGTTCCTTTCTCTTCAGTTTTAGAAGAGTTTCAGAAGAATAGATGTTAAGTATTCTCTAAACATTTGATAAAATTCTCCTGTGAAGCTGTCTGGTCTTGGACTTCTGTTTGTTGGGAGTGCCTTTTTTTTTAAATGACCTATAGTTGATTTACAATGTTATGTTAATTTCTTCTGTACTGCAGAGTGACTCAGTTATACACATATATATTCTTTTTTATATTTTCAGTTATGGTTTGTCACAGGATAGTAAATATGTTTCCTTGTGCTATATAATATGACCTTGTTCATCCATCCTATGTATAATAATTTGCCTCTGCTAACTCCAAACTCCTACTCCTTCCCTCTAGTACTCCCTTCCCTCTGAGACCACAAATCTATTCTCTATATCTGTGAGTCTGTTTTTGTTTTGTAGAAATGTTGATTTGTGTCATATTTCAGTTCCACATAGAAGTTTTATCGTGTTATTTGTCTTTTTCTGACTTAGTATGGTCGTCTCTAAATCCATCCTTGTTGCTGCAGTGACATTGTTTCATTCTCTCTTTTTTTGTGGCTGAGTGGTATTCCAGTATCTCTGGGTATGTATGTGTGTACGCCATATCTTTGTCTATTCTTCTGTCAGTGAACATTTATGTTGTTTCCATGTCTTGGCTATTGTAAACCATGAACACTGGGGTGCATGTATCCTTTCAAAACATGGTTTTCTTTAGATATATGTCCAGGAATGGGGTTGCTGCATCCTATAATAGCTCTAATTTAGGTTTTTAAGTAACCTCCATACTGTTCTCCTTAGTGGTATACCAATTTACAAACCCACCAACAATATAGAAGAGTTCCCTTTTCTCTAGACCCTCTCCAGCATTTGTTGTTTGTAGCATTTGTTGTTTTATGAAATGGTACCTTATTTTAGTTCTGAATTGCATTTCTCTAATAACTAGTGATGCTGATCATCTTTTCATGTGCTTCTGGGCCATCTGTATATCATCTTTGGGGAGATGTCTGTTTAGGTCTTCTGTCCATTTTATGATTGGGTTGATTGTTTTTGTAAAAGAGATGCATGTTGTTGTTCAGTTGCTCAGTTGTGTCTGCTCTGTGACCCCACGGACTGCAGCATGCCAGGCTTCCCTGTCCTTCACCATCTTCCGGAGCTTGCTTAGACTCATGTCCATTGAGTCAGTGATGCCATCCAACCATCTTATCCTCTGTCATCCCTTTCTCCTCCTGCCTTTTATCTTTCAGCATCAGGGTCTTTTCCAGTGATGTTGGCTCTTCGCATCAGGTGGCCAAAGTATTGGAGCTTCAGCATCAGTCCTTCCAATGAATATTTAGGACTGATCTCCTTTAGGATTGACTGGTTTGATCTCCTTGCAGTCCAAAGGACTCTCAAGAGTCTTCTCCAACACCACAGTTCAAACGCATCAATTCTTTGGCACTCAGCCTTCTTTATGGTCCAACACTCATATCCATACATGACTACTGGAAAAACCATAGCTTTGATTACATGGACTTTTGTTGGCAAAGTAACGTCTGCTTTTTAATACACTGTCTAGGTTTGTCACAGCTTTTCTTCCAAGGAGCAAGCGTCTTTTAATTTCATGGTTGCAGTCACCATCTGCAGTGATTTTGGAGCCCAAGAAAATAAAGTCTTTCTGTTTCCATTGTGTCCCCATCTATTTGCCATGAAGTGATGGGATCAGATTCCATGATCTTAGTTTTTTGATTGTTGAGTTTTAAGCCAGCTTTTTCACTCTCCTCTTTCACCTTCATCAAGAGGCTCTTTAGTTCCTTTTTGCTTTCTGTTGTAAGGGTGGGCTCACCTGCATATATGAGGTTATAGATATTTCTCCCTGCAATCTTGAGTCCAGCTTGTGCTTCATCCAGCCTGTCATGTCACATGATGTACTCTGCATATAAGTTAAATAAGCAAGGTGCATGGGTTGTTTGTATTTTGGACGTTAATCCCTTGTTGGTCACATCTTTTGCAAATGTTTTCTCCCAGTCTGTTGGTTGTCTTTTCATTTTGTTGATGGTTTCCTTTTCTGTGCAAAACTTGTAAGTTTGGTTAGGTCCCATTTGTTTCTTTTTGGTTTTATTTTTATTGCTTTGGGAGACTAACACAAGAAAACATTTGTTACTGTTTATGTCAAAAACATCTTGCCTATGTTCTCTTCTAGAAGTTTTATGGTATCCTCTTATTTGTTTGCTTTCTGGCCATTCCTTCTAGCATGCAGGATAGTTTCCCAACCAGGGACTGAACCTGGGCCGCCACAGTGAAAGCACCAAATCCTAACCAGCAGACCACTAGGGAACTCCCAGTGTCTTATGATTAGTTATATTATTAAGCCATTTCGAGTTTATTTTTGTGTATGGTGTGAGGGTATGTTCTTCCTTCATCGATTTACATGTGGCTGTACTCTTTCCCAACACCACTTGCCAAAGACACTGTCTTTTCTCCATTGTATATTCTTGCTTCCTTTATCAAAGATTAGTTGTTAAAAAAAAGATTGTTTATAGGTGTGTGGGTTTGCTTTGGGGTTCTCTATTTTGTTCCATTGATCCACCTATCTGTTTTCGTGCCAATATCTTGTTGTTTTGATTACTATAGCCTTGTAGTATTATCTGAAGTCTGAGAGAGTTATGTCTCTTGCTTTGTTCTTTTTCCTCAGGATTGCTTTGGCAGTTCTGCGTCTTTTGGTTTCATGTTAATTTTAGTATTATTTGTTCTATTTTTTTGAAATAAGAAAGCCTTCCTCAGCGATCAATGCAAAGAAATAGAGGAAAACAACAGAATGGGAAAGACTAGAGATCTCTTCAAGAAAATTAGAGACACCAAGGGAACATTTCATGCAAAGATGGGCTTGATAAAGGACAGAAATGGTATGGACCTAACAGAAGCAGAAGATGTTAAGAAGAGGTGGCAAGAATACACAGAAGAACTATACAAAAAAGATCTTCATGACCAAGATAATCAAGATGGTGTGATCACTCACCTAGAGCAAGACATCCTGGAATGTGAAGTCAAGTGGGCCTTAGAAAGCATCACTACGAACAAAGCTAGTGGAGGTGATGGAATTCCAGCTGAGCAATTTCAAATCCTGAAAGATGATGCTGTGAAAGTGCTGCACTCCATATGCCAGCAAATTTGGAAAACTCAGCAGTGGCCACAGGACTGGAAAAGGTCAGTTTCATTCCAATCCCAAAGAAAGGTTAGATAGCATATTGAAAAGCAGAGACATTATTTTGCCAACTAAGGTCCGTCTAGTCAAGGCTATGGTTTTTCCTGTGGTCATGTATGGATGTGAGAGTTGGACTGTGAAGAAAGCTGAGCGCTGAAGAATTGATGCTTTTGAACTGTGGTGTTGGCGAAGACTCTTGAGAGTCTCTTGGACTGCAAGGAGGTCTAACCAGTCCATTCTGAAGGAGATCAGCCCTGGGATTTCTTTGGAAGGAATGATGCTAAAGCTGAAACTCCAGTACTTTGGCCACCTCATGTGAAGAGTTGACTCATTGGAAAAGACTCTGATGCTGGGAGGGATTGGGGGCAGGAGGAAAAAGGGACAACAGAGGATAAGATGGCTGGATGGCATCACTGACTCGATGGATGTGAGTCTGAGTGAACTCCAGGAGTTGGTGATGGACAGGGAGGCCTGGCATGCTGCGATTCATGGGGTCGCAAAGAATCGGACACGACTGAGCGACTGAACTGAACTGATTTTTGTGAAAAGTACCATTGGTAATTTAATAGAAGTCACATTAAATCTGTAGATTGCTTTGGATAATCTGGCCCTTTTAGAAAAGTTAGTTTTTCCAATCCACGACCATGGGATATATCTATTTCTTTGAATCATCTTTAATTTCCTTTATTAATGTTTTGTAGTTCTCAGTATATAAGTCTTTTACCTCCTTGGTGAGATTCATTCCTAATCATTTTATGTTTTTTGGTGTGAGTTTAAAGGGGATTGTTTATTTGTTGTTGTTCAGATGCCAAGTGTCCAACTCTTCACAATCCCATGGACTGCAGCATGCCAGGCTTCCCAGTCCCTCCATTTCTTGTTTATTTACATTCACTGTTTGCTATTTCATTGTTAGAGTGCAACTGATTTCTGTTTGGATACAAGATTAGTCTTGTATCCTGCTACAGCTTGCTGAATTTGTTTATCAGTTCTAGTGGTTTTGTGTGGAAAAACCACTTTAGGGTTTTCTGTATATGTTATCATGTCATCTGTGTATAATGACAATTTTGCCTCTTTCCAACCAATGTAATTGCCTTTTCTTTTTTCTTGTCTGATTGCTGTGACTAGCACTTCCAATCCTATGTTGAAGAGAAGTGGTGAGAGTGGATATCCTTGTCTTATTCTTTTAGTGGGAAGGCTTTCAGCTTTTCACCATTTTTTGTGGGTTTGTCATAAATAGCTTTCATTATATTGAGATATGTTCCCTTTATACCCAGTTTCAGAAGGATTTTTATCATGAATGGATATTGAATTTTGTCAAATGCTTTTTCTGTAGCTATTGAGCTAATCATGTGGCTTTTGTCTTTTCTTTTATTAATGTGGTGTATCACATTGATTTTATGTATGTTGAATCATTCTTGGGATCCTGGGATGAATCCAACTTGGTCATGCTCTATGACTTTTTTTTATATGTTGTCGGATTTCAGTTTGCTAGTATTTTGTTGAGAATTTTTGTGTCCTTATTCATCAAAGATAATGGCATGTAATTTTCTCTTTTTTTGTGGTATCCCTGTCTAGTTTTGGTGTCAGGGTAATGGTGGCCTTGTTGAATGAGTTTGTGAGTGTTCCTAATTTTGCTATTTTTTGGAATATTTTCAGAAGGATAGGTTAACACTTCCCTAAATGTGTGATGGAATTTTCCTGTGAGGCCATGTGATTCTGGACTTTGTTTGCTGGAGGTTTTAATCACAGCTTCAATTTCAGTACTTATGATTGGTCTTTTCATATTTTCTCTTTTTTCCTAGTTAGTCTTGGGAGATTATACCTAAGAATGTGTCCATTTCTTCTATGTTACCCATTTTATTGGCAAACACTTAATTGTAAAAAAAAAAAAAAAAGGTGGCTTAAAGCTCAACATTCAGAAAATGAAGATCATGGCATCTGGTCCCATCACTTCATGGCAAATAGATGGGGAAACAGTGGAAACAGTGGCAGACTTTATTTTTGGGGGCTCCAAAATCACTGCAGATGGTGACTGCAGCCATGAAATTAAAAGACGCTTACTCGTTGGAAGAAAAGTTATGACCAACCTAGATAGCATATCCAAAAGCAGAGACATTACTTTGCCAACAAAGGTCCGTCTAGTCAAGGCTATGGTTTTTCCAGTAGTCATGTATGGATGTGAGAGTTGGACTGTGAAGAAAGCTGAGTGCCAAAGAATTGATGCTTTTGAACTGTGGTGTTGGAGAAGACTCTTGAGAGTCCCTTGGACTGCAAGGAGATCCAACTAGTCCATTCTAAAGGAGATCAGTCCTGGTTGTTCTTTGGAAGGACTGATGCTAAAGCTGAAACTCCAGTACTTTGGCCACCTCATGTGAAGAGTTGACTCATTGGAAAAGACTCTGATGCTGGGAGGGATTGGGGGCAGGAGGAAAAGCGGACGACAGAGGATGAGATGGCTGGATGGCACTACCAACTCGATGGACGTGAGTCTGAGTGAACTCTTGGAGATGGTGATGGACAGGGAGGCCTGGTGTGCTGCGATTCATGGGGTCGCAAAGAGTTGGACATGACTGAGTGACTGACCTGAACTGAACTTCTGATTGTATGTATTTCTCTAGTCTCCTATTTCAATTCTAATTTTCTCGATTTGATCCCTCTCCCTTTTTTTCATGAGGAGTCTGGCTATAGGTTTGCGAATTTTGTATACCTTTTCAAATAACCACCTTTAGTTTCATTGCTCTATTCTCTTTTCTTCATCTCTGTTTCATTTATTTCTGCTCCAACCTCTATGATTTCTCTTTCTTTCTACTCTGAGTTCTGTTTGTTCTTTCTCTAGTTGCTTTTGATATCAGGTTATGTTCTTTACTTGAGATTATTCTTGTATTTTCTAGTGCCTTTTTTTTTTTTGTACAATTGCAAAAAGCTACTTATCTTTTTAATTGAAATATATATAATTTGTATATATTTATAAGGTTGCAGCACCTTATATGTATAATTAGAACATTTGTATATTGTAATGTGATTGCCATTGTAGCAATAATTAGTACCTCTTTCATATTTCATAATTATTCTTTCTTTTTAGTAGTTGGAATAATTAAGTTCTAGTCTGTTAGCTAGTTGGATATTTGTAATACAGTTGTTATTTAGTCACTAAGTCGTGTCCAACTCTTTGCAGCCCATGGGCTGTAGCCTGCCAGGCTCCTCTTGCCAGGATTTCTCAGGCAAGAATACTGGAGTGGGTTGCCATTTCTATCTCCATTATAATATAGTACTGTTGTCTATATTCACTGTACTGTGCATTGTATTTCTAGGTCTTATTTACCCTTGTTGTAAGTAGTAAACTTAACATCTCTTCTCTCTTCCCACTTACTGTTCCCAAGTAACCACTGTTTTACTTGATTTTTATAAGTTTGGCTTTATAAAATTCCACAAATAAGTGACATCAGAGTACTTATCTGACTTAGCTCACTTAGCATTATGTGCTCAAGGTTTATCCAGGTTGTCTCAAATGGCAAGATTTTATTCCTTATTATGAAAGTGAAAGTCGCTCAATTGTGTCCTACTCTTTGTGACTCCCACGGACTATACAGCCCATGGAATTCTCCAGGCCAAAATACTGGCCTGGAGAAATACTGTTCCCTTCTCCAGGGTATCTTCCCAACCCAGGGATTGAACCCAGGTCTCCCACATTGCAGGCAAGATTCTTTCCAGCTGAGCCACCAGGGAAGCCCTTTCCTTTATGGCTGAATAACATTCCATTGTGTTTATATAACATGTTTTCTTTGTCCATTGGTTTGTGGACTCTTAGGTTGTTTCTATGTCTTGGCTATTGTAAATAATTCTGAAATGAATGGGGGGGGGGAGTGAAAATATCTTTTCAAGGTAGTTTTTTAATTTTCCTCAGAAACTTTATGTTTAGGTATGTTTCTTCTGTACTCAATCTGCTTAGGGTTTTTATCATGAAAGAATGTTGTATTTTGTCAAATTGTTTTTCTGCATCTATTGAGATGATCATGTGATTTTATCTTTTATTAATATGTTTATTGATTTCTTTACTTTGAACCATTCTTACATTCAAGGCATAAATCCCACTTGGTTGTTATGTATAATTCTTTTTAACTGTTCTTGAATTCAGTTTGCTGATACTTTGTCAAGACTTTCTGTTCTTATATTCATCAGGGATGTCAGTCTATAGTTCTCATTTCCTGTGGTGTCATTACCTGGGTTTGGTTTTAGGTTAATGCTGGCCTCACAGAATGAGTTTGAAAGTTCCCTTCTCAAATTTTTGTGAAGAGCTCGAGAAGGACTGATGTTGGTGATTCTTTGAATGTTTGGTAGAATTCTTCAGTGTAACCATCTTGTCCTGGGGTTTTCTCTGTTGGGAGGTTTATGATTACTGATTTAATCTATTTATTATTGGTCTGTTCATATTTTCTATTTCTTCCTGACTCAGTTCTCTTTTTACAGTTTATATTTTATATTGGAGTGTAGTTGATTAAGAATGTCATGTTAGTGTACAGCAAAGTAGTTCACTTCTGCATATACTTGTATCTGTTCTTTTTCAGGTTCTTTCCCAGTTTAGGTTATTACATAATACTGACTAGAGTTCCTGTGCTATATAGTAGGTCCTTGTTGGTTATCTGTTTTAAATAAGTAGTGTCTATATGTCAATCCCAAACTACCAATTTACCCCTTCCCTTTGGCAACCTTGTTAAGTTTGTTTTCTAAGCCTATGAGTTTGTTTTGTAAGCAGGTACATTTATCATTTTTATTTTTTTTTAGATTCTGCATATAAGCAATATCATGTGATATTTGACTAAACTTAGTCTGATAATCTACAGGTCCATCAATATTATGCAAATGGCATTATTTCATGAATTTTAATGGCTGAGTAATATTCCATGTGTATGTATACCACAATTGCTTTCTCTCTTCCTCTGTTGATGGACATTTAGGTTGCTTCCACGTCCTGGCTGTTGTAAATAGTCTTGCAGTAAACACTGAGGGGCATGTATCTTTTTGAATTATAGTTTTCTCCAGGTATATTCCCAGTAGTGGGACTGCTGGATCTTCTTTTCCAGTTTGGATTCCTTTCTTCCCTGTTTTCTGTGGTTAGGACTTCCAAAACTATGTTGAATAAAACTGGCAATAGTGGACATACTTATCTTGTTCCTGAGCTTAATGGGAATTCATTTCACTTTTCACCATTGAGTAAGTGACGTTAGCTGTAGGTTTTTCACATACGGCCTTTATTGTGTTCCGTTAGTACCCACTTTCTGGACAGTTTATCAAATGCTTGCTGAATTTTTTCAAAGGCCTTTCTGTACCTATTGAGATGATCATATATATGGCTTTTATTCTTCAGTTTGTTAATGTAGTTTATCACACTGAGTGATCTGCAGATATTGAAAAATCATTGCATACCTGGGATAAATCCCTCTTGATCATGGTGTGTGATGCTTTTAATGTATTGTTAGGTTCACTTTGCTAGTACTTTGCTGAGGATTTTTGTGTCTTTGTTTATCAAAAGATGAGCAGCGTATTCATCTGTAATTTTTTTTTTTAAGTGTTCTTGACTTTTTAAATCAGGATTATAATGGCCTCATAGAATGGGATTATTTCTTCCTCTGCAATTTTTTTGGGATAGTTTCAGAGGGATAGATATTAACTCTTCTTTAGATGTTTGATATTTGCCTGTGAAGCCATCTGTTTTTGGACTTTTTTGTTGGGATTTTTTCAGTCATTTTCAAGTTTAGTACTTGGGATTGGTCAGCAAACCAGATTTTAGTTTTATTGCTCCTTTCTGTTTTCTTCATCTCTATTTAATTCTGCTCTAATCTTTATAAATTCTTTCCTTCTACTTGTTTTGGGTTTTGGTTGTTCTTAATCTAGTTGTTTTGGTGGTGATGGTGGTGGTTTAGTTGCTAAGTTGTGTCCGACTCTTGTGACCCCATGGACTGTAGCCTGTCAGGCTCCTCTGTCCATGGGATTCTCCTGGCAAGAATACCAGAGTGGGTTGCCATTTCCTTATCCAGGGGATCTTCCTGACCCAGGAATTGAACCTGGGCAGGCAGATTCTTTACCGACTGAGCAAAGAAGTTGCTTTAGGTGTAAGGTTAAGTTGTTTGAGATTTTTCTTGTTTTCTGAGGTAAGACTTTATTGCTATAATCTTCCCTGTTAGAACTGCTCTTCCTGCATCACATAGGTTTTTAATTATTATGTTTTTGTTGTCATTTATCTTTAGGTATTCTTTGATTTTCTCTTTGATTTCTTCAGTGATTTATCATTTATTTAGTAGCATCATTTAGCCTCCACTTGTTTGGGTTTTTTTTGACAGTTGTTTTTTTTTTCTTGTGATCGATTTCTAATCTTCTAGTGTTGTGGTCAGAAAAGATATCTGATATGATTTCAATTTTCTTAAATTTACTGAGACTTATTTTGTTATCCAGCATATGATCTATCCTGGAAAATGTTTCCCGCACACCTGCAAAGAATGTGTATTCTGTTGCTTTTGGACAGGATGTTCTATAAATATCAGTTAAGTCTCTTTGGTGAAAAGTGTCATAAAAGGCCTGTGTTTCCTTATTGATTTTCTGTGTGGATGGTCTGTCCATTGATGTAAGTGGGCTGTCAAAGGCTCCCTGTTACTGTTTTACTGTGATTTCTCTGTTTATAGTTGTCAGCATTTACCTTATTTGTTGAGGTATTGAGTAGTTAATAGTAAGTGTTTTCTAATACAGTATTAGAAATATTATAAGTGAAGAACTTTTAAGATACAACCCATTGTGACTTTCACTATATAATTGTGGCTTGTTATGTTGTAGGTCTCCTTTTTACATATGGTGTGACGGGAAGTGGAAAAACTCACACTATGACTGGTTCTCCAGGGGAAGGAGGGCTGCTTCCTCGCTGTTTGGACATGCTCTTTAACAGTATAGGGTCATTTCAAGCTAAACGATACGTAAGTGTGTGTGTGTGTGTGTGTTTTAAATTGTGACTCTCACTAAAAGACATAGGTGCCAAAATACCTGTGACTATAATTATTAAGGGAGAACTAAGGCACTGAATAGGAGAAGGCGATGGCACCCCACTCCAGTACTCTTGCCTGGAAAATCCCATGGACGGAGGAGCCTGGTGGGCTGCAGTCCATGAGGTCGCTAAGAGTCAGACACGACCGAGCGACTTCACTTTCATGCATTGGAGAAGGAAATGGCAACCCACTGCAGTGTTCTTGCCTGGAAACTCCCAGGGACGGGGGAGCCTGGTGGGCTGCCGTCTATGGGGTTGCACAGAGTTGGACACGACTGAAGCGATTTAGCAGCAAGGCACTGAATACCTTTTAAAACCTTAAATATGTTTAAATGTTAACTGTCTTGTTTCTTAAATATATTTCTTACTATTTATGACAAAGTCTAAAAATTATGGTCTGATTTTTGCCCTCACTTCAGGTTTTTAAATCTAATGATAGGAATAGTATGGATATACAATGTGAAGTTGATGCTTTATTAGAACGGCAGAAGAGAGAAGCCACACCCAATCCAAAGACCCCCTCTAGCAAGTAAGTAATTATATTTTGTAATACTGGCCTTGTGGGAACCCTGTCTGGTGGTCAGAAGTGGAGAAGTTGGTGTGACAGTTGACTTTAGTGAGATAAAAGTTGAGGGATGTTCTTAATTATGTTTGCTCAGATGTTCTATGTGGTTTTGAATGCACTGCCCTTGAATCACTGTGTAGGGAAAAGGTGCCACTCTGGGTGAAAGAAGGTGTAAAAGTCTGTGCTGTGTATCTGGGAAGACATGGGAGAATGTTGGCTCAGCCATGAGTGTGAATAAAGTTGCTCTGTGCATTCTTGCTTGTAATAAAGGTTATTTCTCAGAATGTGTAAGATGAGATTGAGACTTTTTTTTTCTTTTTTCAGACGACAAGTAGATCCAGAGTTTGCAGATATGATAAATGTGCAAGAATTTTGCAAAGTGGAAGAGGTTGATGAAGATAGTGTCTATGGTGTATTTGTCTCTTATATTGAAATATATAATAATTACATATATGATCTATTGGAAGAGGTGCCGTTTGATCCCATAAAGCCTAAGTAAGTAGTGGAGAGAGTCCCTTCTTAGCTGACTAACCTTGACAAAGTCACTTCATATCATTGACCTTAGTTTCCTCAGCTATAAATGGGGATAAAGCTTACTTCTATTTTCAAAATGAAATATAACTCATATATCATGCAGTTGGTGTGTGGTGAATAGTTCTGTTATTTACTTGATATGTAGTTAGTTGTATTAGGAAAACCAGTGGGTTAAAGCATCTAAGGAGAATATTTGCCTTAGACTTTACTTTTGGAGAAGGAAATGGCAACCCACTCCAGTATTGCCTGGAGAATCCCATGGACAGAGAAGCCTGGTGGGCTACAGTCCACGGGGGTCGCAAAGAGTTGGACACAATTGAGCGACTTCACTTTCACTTTACTTTTGAAAACTCTTGGCCCTAGGCTATATTTTGAGAAGGATCTTAATTGTATAAAGAAGTGTCCCTATAGATGTGCCTTGGGGCTACCTTTCAAGAACCTAACACTTAATGTTGGGAATTTGCAGCCTCTAATCTGTGTCCTAGTGATCTCCACAGAATGGAGCCTAAAGCTGCTGTCCACACAACTAATAGTCACAGACCTTCCATCACTGATTAATAAAAAGCGACATCCGTATTGTCATTGCACCAGAGTTAAAAGACTATGCCTTACATTTCCTTGGGTCTTGCCCTGCTGAGACTGAAGGCCAACTGCAGTCTGGCATTACAGATTACCTTTGTGCCAGAGTGGACTCCAGAGTCTCATGTCTAGTAACAGTACCTTGTTCACAGTCTTAAGCTGATGCTTGTCTTCAGCGCTGTCTCTGTTAGGGCCTCTTAAGACGTAAATGATGTGAAGAGCTGTATTATATGTTTAACTTTCGCGTATATAACTCAATCAGATATTATTGAAGGAACAGCTAGATTTGGAAAACCATTACACTGGGGTGTCAGTATATCCACTTTATATTATAAATATAATACTTATATTACAGAGTTTATAGACTAATTACTTTTTAACTTAGTATTTATATTAAAGACTTTATAGACTAAATTATTATCAGGCTTCTCTGGTGGCTCAGTTGGTAAAGAATCCGCCTGCAATGCAGGAGACCTGGGATTGATCCCTGGGTTGGAAAGATCCAGGGAGAAGGAAATAGCAACCCACTCCAGTATTCTTGCCTGGGAAATCCTATGGACAGAGGAGCCTGGCAGGCTACAGTCCATAGGGTCCTAAGAGTTGGACATGACTTGTCAACTAAACCACCACAGACTAATTACACTTGTTCAAAGTGTCAGTTGTGTGTACCCATTTTCCCAAGCTTTTTTGATGTCATTTGTTACTACCAATCACTTTCACTCTGCACATGTACCAAGTTTGTTTCATCTGTTCCAAATGAGATTGTTTTCTAAGAAGCGTATCTTGTTTATATTATGTAAATGAAGACTGACAAATGTGACTGTATGCCTTGTAACCTTCCTGGTAACACCTTGAATGAACTCACAGGGTGCTTATTTGGCAGTGAATTCATTTTGTTAGGGTGGTGTTTAACCTGTTTTGGGTTTTTTTTTTGGAGCTGATTTAAGGTTTAGTTTTTAATACAATGAAGGAGAATTTTTAAGATATGACTCATTGTAACTGTCACATACTCTAGGCTGAATGTGTTGTTATGAGATGGCTGCTGTAGAAACAGTAACTTCTGCCTTATTCCTTTGGTAGGTGGAACAGTTGCAGCACACCCATGAGGAACACAGATTTTGTGTATGTGATGTGTTGACTCTTTTCTTAAGGAGAAGGGTGCAGTTATACTAGTGGTTGGCATTGTGGCATGTTGGCATGCAGGTGATTTTCCATTGGTCCTGGGCCGGCTGCTACCTTATCTAAGCCCCTCCTTCCTGAGAAATCTGCCATTGGCTGAATAATGGTGGCTGGTAACTGTTTCTGCCCCTACTGTTCACACTACTGAGGCCAAACAGGCAGCATCTTTCCCATCTTCATCCTACCTTACGAATAAAACTTGACGAGCCACTTTGAAAGGATTGCCACTCCTGGTATATACCAAACTCCTTCTGAATTTGTTTTTTTGTTGACAGAACCAGCTCGATCTGTTGATCTTTTAAAATTAAGAAAATGCTAGATTTTGATGCTTAACCTTTGCATGTGATGGTGCTTACCACTACTTTGATCTCTCTTTAGTAAGTGTTGTTTCATGTGCTTTGTAGGAATGAATTAGAGCAAAGCTTTTATAACAAAATAGATTCCTGTTATGTAACTAACCTTAACTGTATATCCTTATTCTTATCCAAGTGTAATATTCTTCTGGAGTCTTGCTTAGGCTTATTCCCATTTTAAGAATGGATATCATGTTACCTGACATTTAGGTCCTTAAGTCCTGAGATAGTTTAGGAAACTAATGTTTTTTTCTTTCCCCTAGACCTCCACAATCTAAACTGCTTCGTGAAGATAAGAACCATAACATGTACGTTGCAGGATGTACAGAAGTAGAAGTGAAATCTACTGAGGAGGCTTTTGAAGTTTTCTGGAGAGGTTAGAAGCAGGGTTAGAAGTACCAATATATAAAGTGATAAATATAATCCTGAAAGTTGCTACTCTACTGACAATACTTTTTAGTTTGGTAGAAAGTATATACACTGAAATGAGCAATGATTTCTCTCTCACCGTAGGCCAGAAAAAGCGACGAATTGCTAACACACATTTGAATCATGAGTCCAGCCGTTCCCATAGTGTGTTCAACATTAAATTAGTCCAGGCTCCCTTGGATGCAGATGGAGACAATGTCTTACAGGTAAAGGTTTAATGTGTGGAGTTTTCCTGTTCTGAATCCTTAATGTAGGAATTAGAGTTAAATCATGAAGGTTTCATTACACTGAATACTGTGCTAGAGTTATCTTATGTGTAGGTGATGACATTTTAAAAAATGTTCCATTAATTAGGTAGCATAGTTCCAGAAGTGTTAGTTGCTTATGACTCGGTGGTCTGTTGGACACCCCACGGACTGTAGCCCACCAGGCTCCTCTGTCCAGGGGATTCTCCAGGCAAGAATACTGGAGTGGGCTGCCATTCCCTTCTCCAGGGGATCTTCCTGACCCAGGGACAGAACCTGGGTCTCCCTCATTGTAGGCAGATTCTTTACCATCTGAGCTACCAGGGAGACTCTTGTTCTAAGAAATTGGCTGTTAAATCTTAGAACCTGGAATTTTGTTGTGAAAAGGTTTACAAATCTTTATAAATATCTAATAGAGGAGATAAAATATGTTATGATTCATTGTTTTTCTCTGAAGACTCATTTTGTATGTAGAAATTGTTCCTGGTTTTAAAATGTTACCAACAAACTTTTCAGGAGTGGTCAGTTCTAGACTATTCTCTCTTGGTGACAGGCCAGTGGAGCCCGCAGCTGCTGGTCACTGTTTAATGCTGGGCCTGTCATGCTGCACGGCTTAATTAGTAACAGCATCTGAGCTGAATGTAAAAATCATTTAATGAGTTTAAGGTATTAAAATGTAATCCCATTCAAAACATACCATGAAATTGTGGTATATCACGAAGGCTTTCAGATGGCAGTAGATGGTATGGCATGGTACTAAAGACCACCAGGATTTGAGTTCTGGTTTGTATACCTTTACTAGCTGTCTTACCTAGTTGTAATAAACTCCTCTACGTAATAAATAACTTCTATATAATAATTTCTACATACAAAATGAGTCTTCAGAGAAAAACAATGAATCATAACATATTTTATCTCCTCTATTAGATATTTATAAAGATTTGTAAACCTTTTTCACAACAAAATTCCAGTTGTAATAATGCTGTGAGGA
Organism: Cephalophus harveyi; assembly: GCA_006410635.1. Taxonomy (NCBI): domain Eukaryota; kingdom Metazoa; phylum Chordata; class Mammalia; order Artiodactyla; family Bovidae; genus Cephalophus; species Cephalophus harveyi. Next base: position 26,977 of record SJYT01044466.1, on the reverse strand, counting down.
TTAAAGGAGGTGATGCATGTAAAGTTCTTAGTCCTTTGCTTGGCTTATAGTCAGCACTTGATAAACGTTAGCTAGAAAATGCTTCTAAGTTTCTAATCACTTGCTTTCCTCTGAATCACATCTAATGTATTAGTAATATCAGTTATGTATCTCTTGACTTTCTTATAAAAGTTATTAGAGTATTATGAAATTATTAGGCTGTAAGATTATTAAATCTCTCATTATACAAATATTTAGTCTTGCTCTAGACTGTTTAGGAGACATTTATTGAGTTCCTGCTGAGTACTCGAAACTGTGCAAGGCGCTGGAGATGAAGTGGTTAAAAGACAGAGTTCCTGTTCTTGTGGAGCTTTACAGTATAACATAGTCTACAAGTAATGTTATGAGGATATTTATCATATGCTTTTAGTAAACTGTTCCCCCCAGACATGTATCCTTCCCCCTTATTATGCATTTTGTATTATGTAAACCTAAGACTTAATTTCACTTGAGTATATTTAAAGAACACTGTAAACCAGTTATAACTCATGTGATTGGCATTATCTTCCCTTCAGGAAAAAGAACAAATCACCATTAGTCAGTTGTCCTTGGTAGATCTTGCTGGAAGTGAAAGAACTAACCGGACAAAAGCAGAAGGGAACAGATTACGTGAAGCTGGTGAGCATAGTATTTACTTATTGCTACAACTTTTGAAAACTTGCAGTGCCAGTTTATTGCCTGCTTATTGATGGTTTAAGCCTAACTGTCCTCAATCTGACTAAAACTCTAGAGGCTAAGTTAAGTGACTAGTGCTTTTTCTTTAGTTATGCTGGTTTCATGTTGATCTGTTACACTAATTTCTCTAAGAAAGAGGTGGTGGTTTAGTCGCCAAGTCATGTATGACTCTTGTGACCCCATGGACTGTAGCCCTCCAAGCTCCTCTGTCCGTGAGATTTTCCAGGCAAGAATACTGGAGTGGATTGCCAATTCCTTCTCTAGGGAATCTTTCCAACTCAGGGATTGAACCTGTGTCTCCATGCTGCAGGTGGTCTTCTACATTGCAGGCAGATTCTTTACTAAGTCACCAGGGAAGCCTAAGAATGAGGAAAAGTGACTAAATATAAAGTAAGTTATATTCCTGTTGAAGGTGTTATATCTGTGGCTAGAGTGCCAGTACTGGGTCCATAAAATTAAGTGATTTAATAGTTCCTCCAACATTTACAGTGGTAAAAATCGGCTTCTGGAGATAGGAAAACTCTTTGAACACAAAAGCCATTTGAAATCTGTTTTTCTTTTTTCATTGAGTACAGCCATTTATGATATGACTTATGCTACTACCATTCATGGAGTACCTCCTGTGTTACAGGAACTGAAGACATACCTAGCACAAAAGAGGCAAGCAGCTAGTAGAGCGCGGGAGGCGAGCGGCAGGTGCTGCGGGAACACAGGGCCGGGCGCTCCATCCATTATAGTACAGCCATTTATGATATGATTTATGCTACTAACATTCATGGAGTACCTCCTGTGTTACAGGAATTGAAGACATACCTAGTACAAAAGAGGCAAGCAGCTAGTAGAGCGAGGGAGGCGAGCAGCAGGTGCTGCGGGAACACAGGGCCGGGCGCTCCATCCATTCTGGGGCTGCATGTGAGATGGGCTTTTGGGGAAGAATGCGTGGAGCTGAGGCATGAACTCTTAGAAGAGCGATGGGATTAAAGCCGTCCTCCCTGGGAGAACATGGCACAGTCAGGGCAGCTGAAGTGGGGGGCGTGGGTTGGTGAACTGTGGCCCCTGAGGCAGGAGGGCAAGGCAAGTTCATGAAGACCCTGGACTATCACATTAGTGTGAATTTCTTGTTGAAGGAATAATGGTGTCTACCGATTATTAAGGGCTGAGTATTCATCATAGAATCTACTATATATGGGCTTGATTTCTTGATTCTGACTGTACAGGATTGGATTATACCCATTTTGTCAGACTGGAAGAAGTTAAGTAATTTTCCCAAGGTTAGAGCCTGGTTCGAACCCAGGTTGGTTGAACTTCCAAAACTTGTATCTTTCTGCTGTTACACAGCCAGCGAAGGATCAGTTTTAAAGAGATTTTCCCAGTGTTGTATATTAATTTATCAGAGGCAAGTCTAGAGAGATGAAAACCAGTTGGGAACCTTTTGCAGTAATTCAGATGAGCAGTCCTGTCACCTGGAGGAAAAGGTCAGCCAAAACTAAGAGCTAGTTTGGAAGCAGGCCCACCTGGATATGGAGAGGAAGGAAGCTGCTGCTGCTAAGTCGCTTCAGTCCTGTCTGACTCTGTGCAACCCCATAGACGACAGCCCACCAGGCTCCCCCGTCCCTGGGATTCTCCAGTCAAGAGTACTGGAGTGGGTTGCCATTTCCTTCTCCAGTGCATGAAAGTGAAAAGTGGAAGGAAGAGAGGAGGATAAATCAAAGAAAACCTTGATTAAGGAGAAGCAGTTTGAGGTGCAGGTATGGGCAGCTAAGAGTTCTATGTTGAATATAGTTTATTCAAGTGTAGGTGTCCAGCACTTGGATACAGAGGTAGATAGATATGGAAGGAGAGAGATTTGACTTGAGGTTTATAGGTTTAGGTTTTGCCAGTGAAGACAAGATTGAAGCAATGGGGAGTAAAAGATTATTCATGGAGTACAAAGAGGAACACTGAGGGCAGGGCCTCGAGGACAACAGATCTTTGAGTCTGGGAAGGAGAGTAGGGGGTAATAGCCAGGTGACTTGGAGTTATGAAATGCCTAAACACACACTTAAAATTTTTTTTTTTTTTTTTTTGCTGAGTCTTTGTTGCTGTGCATGTTTTCTCTGGTTGCAGTGAGGGGGTCTACTCTCCAGTTGCAGCATGCAGGCTTCTCATTGTGGTGGCTTCTGTTGTTGAGAAGCAGGGGTTCTAGAGCACACTGGCTTCAGTAGTTGCAGCTCAGCAGCTGTGGCACACTGGCTTAGCTGTTCTGCGTGCGTGTTCAGTCATGTCTGATTCTTTGTGATCTGGTGGACTGTAGCCCACCAGGCTCCTCTGTCCATGGGATTTTCCAGGCAAGAATACTGGAGTGGGTTGCCATGCCCTCTTCCAGAGGATCTTCCCAACCCAGGGATCAAATCCAGGTCTCCTACATTGCGAGTGGTTTCTTTACTGTCTGAGCCACCAGAAAAACCCAAGAATACTAGAGTGGGTAGCCTATCCCTTCTCTAGGGGATCTTCCCAACCCAGGGATTGAACCTGCATCTCTTGTGTCTCCTGCATTGGCAGGCAAATTCCTTACCACTGAGCCACTTAGGAAGCTCCAGGCTTAGTTGCCCAGGACTAACAGCACACACGCATTATATACGTCTATACGAAAAGACAAAGCCTCCAGAATCCAGATCACAAGAGGAAGGACTGACCTTGGGAAAGCAGGTTTAGCTTTGGGGACAGGAACAGAAACCATATCAGTGTTGACATGATGGGGAAGAGGTGACACAGGGAGTTAAAACTAGACTGGGGATGGTTTGTGGCTGGGCACATGACAACCTCAGGTTTCTAGAGGTTTCGGAGTTCTGAGTGACAAGGTTTAGGGCGTGGCTATAATGCTAAAGAGAGAAAGATTTCCTGGACTTGCGGCCTGGGGCCCTCTGATGGCATGTTAGAGTGACCTTCGTGTTAGATGCTGAAGTTGACCCAGGAGCTGGCATGTAAGGGGAATGTGTCTTTGAAGAACAACAGCAAGGGACTAGGAAAATGCGGCTGGCTGCCTGCTGCTCACCATCCTTTTAATATGTCAGGCTTTTAGAAAGCAGGCAACTTTTATTCACAAGGCTGCAGGAGAAGCACCACTCTTCTGGGAAATAAAAATAAGGCTATAGGGTTTTGCATCATGGGTGGGGTGAAGCCTGTAGATATGATTGAGAATATTTTAGAATGTATAACATAAAATACAGGATTACAGAAGAAAGCAATTAGACTGAAATGTGTTTGTAAAAGTATTCTTAAAACCTTTGTCATACAGTAATTTATGTACTTTATTAATGCCTTAAACCTGATAGCATGTCTATGACTACATAATTTCAAAGCAGTAATGAATATAAGTATCTTGAGAAAAGCAATAAACTGTTATAAAAGTTATCTGTGACTTCTGTTGATTAAGAACCACAAGTACTACTACTACCATTACTATAGGTGTCTGGCCTACATTCATAATTGAAGAAACAGCTAAATTTCAGAGGTTAGTAAGAAAAAAGATGCATTTACTTCCCAACCATGTATGCACACTCCCTGAATGGCCATTAGAGAGAGAGATGGAACGGACTATTCTGTGAGAGCTCTGAGGGTATGGCAAGGCTGTTAGCAGGGATATGGGTTTCGAAGAACACGTGGAAGAACAGAGGAAGGACAGTGCGAGCTGGGGTCAAGGAAGAGAAAGCATGAATCATGGAATATCATGGAGGCACAGATGAGCTCTGTATTTTGCAAGGTGGCCAAGAATGAAAGCATGGTTTCAAAATGAAAAAACTTCTCTGTGTTGTAATACTTTTGGGGTCTCTGCAGGTGAGATCTCCTGTATTGTTGGCTTGATAGCTCTGTCAGACTTGCCCTAACTCAGAAATTCAAACGAGTGGCCAGGACTAACAAGCATGCTGCCTAAGAAACCTTCTTTAGATATAGAGGGAACAGATTTAGTTGGCTCTTGAGACACCTGACTGGTACAAACAGGAGCTCCTTCTGGTGCAAGGGAGACATCGATGTCTGGATGGAGCCAACTGTAGCCTGAAATATGGGCATGCTTTAGAGGATATTAAACATCTGTACTCAATATACTCTTTCATGGTATTTAAGATTTGAAAGAAACCTTACGGGTCATGAAGTATAATATTACATTCAGTGGAAGGTCCTTACCTAAGAATCCCAGTACTTACACTCTACTGCAACATTGCCAGATATGGACAGTTCTTTAAGCTGAGCCCACTAAAATCTGTCATTTGTAATTTCCATCTAAGAGTTCTACGAAGTAGATATTTCACAGACAAACAGACCATGCTCTAGCTACTCCACTGGTGTCTTCAAATGACTTCTGTGTACATTTTTCTGGCAGGTAACATTAACCAGTCACTAATGACACTGAGAACATGTATGGAGGTCCTGAGAGAGAACCAAACTTATGGTACTAACAAGGTGAGCAGCAGCCTTTGGTTGTTTGTATACTTTGTATAGTTTTGTTTGTGTGCAGTTTCTGCCTGATGTATTTGGGTTTGGATATATTTATAGATGGTTCCATATCGAGATTCAAAGTTAACCCATCTGTTCAAGAACTACTTTGATGGGGAAGGGAAAGTACGCCTGATCGTGTGTGTGAATCCAAAGGCCGAAGATTATGAAGAAAGCTTGGTAATTTTAATGCCTTTATGAAATCTGAGTTTCTGTAGAGAGAACCATTTACATGTGAAGAATAACATTTTGAACATTTTAAAAACTGATATAGAACCACTGGTTACAGAAGTGAACTAATGACCAATCTATTACTGTCTCATTTACTGATTTCTGAAGAAAGACTGCAAACGTTTATATAAAAACAAAATCAAACCCTATTTTGTATCTTAGCAAGTAATGAGATTTGCAGAAGTGACCCAGGAAGTTGAAGTAGCCAGACCAACAGACAAGGCCATATGCGGTTTAACACCGGGGAGGCGATACAGAAACCAGGCCCGGGCAGGTCCTGTTGGAGACGGTATGAGCTGCTGTGGCGTCACCTGCCTGCTGATGAGTCTGTCTCTCTCTTTTTAAAATCTATTTCACTTAAGAAAACTGTTCACTTTCTTTCCCCTCAACAAACAAGTGCAAAAAAAAGTCTGAACCAAAGTATAAATCACACTTCTTTTATTATATACTCTCATATTTTTTTTCATTTTTTCTTCTTTACAACTCATACAACTCATTTTTAAGGGAATATGATGAGCCCAACAAAGCACACTGTTAATTGGACTGGGGGCTCTTACCAGTGTTAAACTTGTTTGAATAACTCTCTCTTGTGTAACTTTTTTTTTTTTTTAAACAACTCCATACAGAACCGCTGGTTTCAGACGTGGTTTTACAGAGTTTCCCACCTTTGCCATCCTGCGAACTTCTGGATGTCAATGATGAGCAGACTCTTCCCAGGCTGATCGAAGCACTAGAGAGACGACATCACCTACGACAAATGATGATTGAGGAGTTTAACAAGCAGTGTAAGAGCAAACTATTTATAGTCATTTTAACATGAGAAACTTGTAGGGAGTTTTATGTTGGGACAGTATCTTTCAAGGAAGGGTTGTCTCTGAACGTAGTAGCCCCCAAGGCATCATCTTACATCCTAAGAACGTAAAGCAGAAGATCAAAGTGGATGTGAATTTCTCCCTTTAAAAAATTAACAGTCACGATGAAAGGGATAAGAGCTACTTCTTAGCTCCTACTAGTTATTTATATGCAAGGCATTTAACATGTATTATTATATCATAATAACTGTATCTTTGAGAAAATTACTTAATCCTTTATTTCTGGTTTCTGTCTGCAAAATGGGATTGTAATTGTTCCTACTTCAGAGGGAGGGTTGAGATGATATATGAAAATCATATATGACATCCTGGTACATAGGAAGTGCTCACTGAATGTATGTATTCTTATCACCATCATAAGAAAAATGTGAGATAAAGGGTACTTAAATCTCCATTCTGAAATGAAGAAACATGCTCAGAAACAACTGGCCCAGGTCACATGACTAGTGAATGGTGCACAGGGATTTCAACTTGAATTAACTGTCCCTAAGGCTAGTGTTACTTCTGTTTGTTTCTGCATTTGTTCTGAAACAAATTATTTACGCTATAGTGCAAAATGAAAGACTTAAGAGTTTTTTCAGTAACAAAAGTGTCTCTTTTGTGGATTTGAGAAACTCTTGATTTCCTTCCAGACTTGTTTTCTGATTATAGACTTTCAAACGGGTATTTGCTGAAGAGCTTTATTTTATATAAATAGCAGTTATAAAAGTTGACTTCACCAGTTACTTTGGCACTGGAGTAAACTTGGCCTGCATGCTTTTGTTTCAGCTATTACTTTTAAGGCTTTGTTGCAAGAATTTGACAATGCTGTTTTAAATAAAGAAAACTATATCCAAGGAAAACTAAATGAAAAAGAAAAGGTGATCTCAGGACAGAAACTGGAAATAGAACGACTGGAGAAGAAAAACAAAACTTTAGAATATAAGGTTGGTTTTGGGATTATAATGGATGCATATGCTGGACATTTAACACTGGTCTTTGATTTAGCTATTCTGCTATACGGACCTGCAGCTGCTGCTTCCTTGGGAGTTATCACTTGGTTATTTACTAATCTTCCCCCCATAGAGGAACTGTTAGTGAAAGGCAATAAAAGGGTAGAATACTCTTATGAGACAGACCTTACCAATTGAAGAGAATGTTCTGGTGTTTTAGTTTTGATTATAAATTGCTTTTTGACTTACTACTGATAATTTAGGGGATACATGATTCATTCTAAAGAGAAGCTAATCTCAACCGGTAGTGTTTTCTATTCTAAAAGTGGCCTTTATAAAACAAAATTTTAGGCCTTAGTTTTAGGGAACAGTAATTTTCACATGAAATCAATTATAACTTCATCTTTCAGTGAGGAGCTTGTTTAAAAGTCCTCATTACTAGGAACAGAGATGGGCATTCAGATGAAATTTTAGACGAAAAGGTTTTCTCCATGATTCTTCTATTCAGATGAAATTTTAGAGGAAAAGGTTTTCTCCATGATTCTTCTTTCCATAACTATACTTGCAGAGGCAGATTATGAGAGATTATTTTAAAGCTACTTTAAATGTTTACACATCAAATGTTAAACATAATGGTCTAAATTCCCAGGTTGAGATTTTAGAGAAAACAACAACCATCTATGAGGAAGATAAGCGCAATCTACAACAGGAGCTTGAAACCCAGAATCAAAAACTTCAGCGACAGTTTTCTGACAAACGTAGACTAGAAGCCAGGCTGCAAGGCATGGTGACAGAAACAACCATGAAGTGGGAGAAAGAATGCGTGAGTGTCATTCCTACAGCACTCCTCTCATGGCGGACTGATTCCTGACTGCAGGGTTCTGAACAGCTTGTACTGGGGTCCCTGGTGGCTCAGCTGGTAAAGAATCTGCCTGCAGTGCGGGAGACCTGGGTTCAGTCCCTGGATCGGGAAGATTTCCTGGAGAAGGGAATGGCAGCCCACTCCAGTATTCTTGCCTGGAGAATTTCATGGACAGAGGAGCCTGGCAGGCTACAGTCCGTGGGGTCTCGAAGAGTCAGACACGGCTGAATGACACACAGTGTTTTAGTGGTGGGGCAACAGCAGCCACTACTCTGTCCCTTTTACTTTTTTATCTGCCCTTACAAGTCACAGCAAATAGCATTATGAAGAACTGTCATCTTTAGGAAATAAAATGTTCAGGTGAACCGATGCAGTTGGTTTAGTATAACTGAATTAGACTACTTATTGCCATTCATAAACCTTCAGGAGCGTCGAGTGGCAGCCAAACAGCTGGAGATGCAAAATAAACTCTGGGTGAAAGATGAGAAACTGAAACAACTGAAGGCCATCGTTACTGAGCCCAAAAGTGAAAAGCCAGAGAGGCCCTCTCGGGAGCGGGATCGAGAAAAAGTTACTCAGAGATCTGTTTCTCCATCACCCGTACCTGTAAGTTGTTTGTAGTTGTGTAGTAACTTCATAGTACTAGAGAAGAGTTGTTCAGATTAGCTATTTCTATGAGAATCAACTAGCTGACTATTTCTATGAGAATCAATTTTTTTGTTTTAAATTATATTTCTCAAATTTCTATTTATACTTAAAAATTTAGTATAAACACAAATTTAGTGTAAAATTAGTAATTCAGTACAAAAATTGTCTTAAAGAAAAAGACAAGTTATAAATTATGTCTTCATGAGCTAAAATTATAGCAAAATAATGAATTGTTTCTCAGTTTTTCAACTCCTGCTCATTAATTTCTCTTCAATTTTTTTAGCTTTCTAGTAACTATATTGCTCAGATTTCCAACGGCCAGCAACTCATGAGTCAACAGCTACATAGGCGCTCTAACTCTTGCAGCAGCATTTCTGTAGCTTCCTGTATTTCGGAATGGGAGCAGAAAATTCCTCCGTACAACACACCTCTCAATGTCACATCTATTGCGAGGCGTAGGCAGCAGGAGCCAGGACAAAGTAAAACTTGTATCGTGTCAGACAGAAGGCGAGGGATGTACTGGAATGAAGGCAGGGAGGTGGTTCCTTCGTTCAGAAGTGAGATAGAAGTAGAAGAGGATCACTGCAGCAGGGTTAGTGCCAGTTATCATTTTAAAGCATTGTACCAATAGATTTTAATGTTGTGTATTTTTATAACTTGGTTCTGAAAGTTCACCGGAATGATGGGTGAGCTCTAATATATAAGCAAGGTCTGATTTTTCTGTTAGTTTGAAAGATCAAATCACCCTGAAACTGAGGCCTAGCTCTTCACCTGAAAAAGCCTAGCTGCATTTGGCACAGAAAGTGCCTCGTGTTTGGTGAACACGTGCTCTTCAGCTGCATGAAGTGATGAGCATCCCCAAAATCAGTGATTGTCTTAGAACACATTTTCCATTCTTTTCTTTTGGCTTTTCTTCCTCAAATTGGAGTTTTTACTTTTTTAAAATTTCCATTTTTTAAACTGCTTTCCCGGACTTTTATTTTAAAAAATAGATATGTAAATATTTTTTTCCCCTCAGCCTTTGACAGTAGTAAGTCACAGACTTTGTCTTAGATACATAACCACAATCTTTACCACACCTGAGAAAGTTAGTGGTGTCCCAATAATGGCTTTCCATTTTTCAAACCTTGGTCCTATCAAGGTGAATACATTATATGTGGTTATTATCGCTTTAATCTTTTTAATATAAAATAGTCCATCCTCCCCATTTTTTTTATTTTCATGATATTATTTTTTGAGGAGCCCAGGCCAATTGTTTTATAACTGCCGAAGGAAGGTTTATATGTCCAATAAATTGCTTTTAATCTCAAGGCCTTTGTCTCAATTTAGAAGGGCTCTGCCTCATTCAAGGTTGTTGAAACAAATTCATATTTTCTTAAAGATGAAGGTAAAATTTTCCTCTGAATCTCAGTAAGTTGACAAAGTTAATATTGTTAATCTACATTTAGTAAAATTTTAATATATCTAAGAATTTTTCTTCTAAATAATTTATAGTAAATATTTGCTTTAGATTTTCTTGGGGTACAGAAAATATTTCATTTAGGTGTCCTGCATTCCTGATTATTAAGGGATGATGATGAATTACAAGGTATTTACCAAAGGCAACAGATAAGTCTAAAATCGCTTAAGCTTCTTTGCAGATTTTGCTTTAAACCTTTTTGGGGAGCAAATTATATGGTGACTGGTCTTTCTGATCAACTCTAAAAATCCTCCTATTTCGTGCAAATTTATAGACTGAAAACTATTCAAGGCCTCCTTAATGCCTGGTCAACATTAACGTAGTATCTAATGTGGCTATGAGATACTTTTAAGAGAATTTACTAGCGATCCTTTAACTTCTTCATTTGAAATCAAAATCTCTTTAGAAGTGCAGCAGAATACACATCTAGGTTTGTTGGTCAAAAATTATGTCAGACGGACTCAATTTATATACTTCAGTGAAGAAGAAAGCTTAATTATATTTCATAAATGACAATAGAGTGTAAGTAAGGACAGTCATCTTTCCAAAGTTTGTTTCACAGTGTCTCTACTGCTAAATGTGTTTGAGAAAACTATCACCTTTGCTAAATGGTAGGTCATGAGAACCTCTTTCTTCCTCGTTCAGCATTAAGCCGTTTTAAGAATGGGACGTTTCCTGCTTGTTGTGAGGCTTGGGTATTCTTAGTGGCAAACGCTGTTGCCCATGTTTTGGTGTCATGATTCTGTCACTGGTGCATTTGTTTCTTATAATTGTACAGAGGAAATACTTCAGTTCTCCAGATACACATTTTAAATTAGGTGTCCACACTTGACCGGTTTTGAAGGATTTGGCCTGTGACAGACCCTTTCATTTGCTTTCAGTTTTGCAAACAAAAACTTTGCAAAGTTACAAAGAAACTATTAACTATGTCTGTATGTGATTCCCGCCCCACCCCCCCCTTAGGTTGCCTGTGCTAAACTTAACTTTCCTAAATTTAACATTTTACTGGAAGTATCTAGTTTTTTATTGGATGATAGAGACTGATTTGATAGTGAATTCTTTATCTGGTTCTTGTAACCTTTAGGAAATGTTTGTGAACTTTTCATAAAGTTACATTCTGAGATTTTTTTTAAAAGTATGCAGAAGTACTTTATTTACATTCTTTTAATCATTTTATACACAAGGTTCTTAAAATACTTTGTTTTTTAGCATATATGTACTATACAGCTCCATCAGCTTTTGCTGGGGGGAGAGGTCTATTTTTTTAATAGGAGTATTTTCTCCTCTTTTGTTTAGAGGCCTATGATGTTTAGGGCTTTTATTGATCTTTTTGAAGCTTTTAACATAGTTGTGCACCTAACAGATTACTTCACGACAGCAGGAACAAATACTGGTTTTTGATCAAGAATGCAAAAATGAATTATTTGTCCTAAACATCACCTACACAGGAAAGACTAGCAGCATTACCAGAACTTTCCCTTCCACTTTTTGTTGAAAGGGAAGATCTCTAGTATAATATATAATACATTCATAAACTGGTGTTTAAAGATGTTTGTTGGTTTTGTGTTTACATACAAAGAGAACATTTAAATTGCTTGAGTAACATAGCTTTTGAAAAGGTTCATGCATTTGTCTTCATACTGTCACCAACTGAAGTAGCCAAAACTGCTGCACTTCTAATAGTACCCTGAAATTAATTCTGGGTTATGCTTGTTTCTTGATTCCTCTCTCAATCTGATCAGAACGCACCACCAATTCGTCTGCGACACAGACGATCACGCTCTGCGGGAGACAGATGGGTAGATCATAAGCCTGCCACTAATCTGCAAACTGAGACAGTCATGCAGCCACATGTCCCCCGTGCCATCACTGTGTCTGTTGCAAATGAAAAGGCACTAGCTAAGTGTGAGAAGTACATGCTGACACACCAGGAACTAGCCTCCGATGGGGAGATTGAAACTAAGCTAATTAAGGTAAAAATTTACACATGAGAAGGAAATATTCAAAAAGCAAGAAACCATTTACCCTTCTGTTCCTCTGATGACACACAGGCAGGGTCAACTAGAAGACAAATGGGTATTTGATAAAACATTTTTGTTTGTTAGAAAACTCAAGTTACTCCTTGGGTTCGGATCTGCTTAAATTGGAACTAAATCTGCCAAATGTGTTAGAGGAACTCCAGATATATACTTTTAATTAATATGCATTTTGTTTTAAATCAAACAAAGAACTCCTGCCTTTGCTTAAGAGTACTGTCATTGGAGGGAATTCCTTGGCAGTCCAGTAGTTAAGACTGCTGTCACTGCCAAGGACCCAGGTTCAATTCCTTGTCTGGGAACTAAGATCTCACGAGCTGTACGTAACAGCCAAAAGAAAATAAAAAAGACTGTACTATCACTTGTGTATGAGAGAAGGGGAACATCCAAAGAGGAAAGTATGTTGCCTTAGAACATTTAGAAATTTGATAGATTGCTTGATCTTTACTGTAGTTTTTAAATTACTGGTTGAATAAAAAGGAATGTTATTTTCTGCAAGTAAGAATGCTATTAATTATACTGCATTGGACTTTTTTAGTGAGACATATGTACACAAATCTTTAAAGTATTTTAAGGTATAGACCCAGCAGTCCAAGCACCATCTGGTTTCGTGGATGGGAGTTTTCATAAAAGTCTTAAAAAATCAGTTTGAAATATATATGTATGTTTATCATTTGGATGTATAAAAATGTAATGGTGCTCTTTTCTCTTGGCTGTAGGGTGATGTTTATAAAACAAGGGGTGGTGGACAATCCGTCCAGTTTACTGAAATAGAGACTTTAAAACAGGAATCACCAACTAGGTGAGTGAGCATCAAATTGCTTTATATAGAGGGCTGTAGTTTTCTTGTCTGCTCATTCTTGAGGAACAGACTAGCCTGTAAAAATGTGTCATTAATTCCCTGAAGGAGTATATATGGTATTTCTCTATTTCTAATATTTTTCCTGTTCTTAGATGTAAAAAATAACTGTTGCGTCGTTCCCTTTTTCTGTAGTCGAAAACGAAGATCATCTACAGTAGCACCTGCCCAACCAGATGGAACAGAGTCTGAATGGACTGATGTAGAAACAAGGGTAGGAGTAAGATATTTGTAGGGGTGTATTTCTGCTCTGGTCTTACTGGATGGAGCTCTTCAGTTCGAAGCCCCTGTTTTTAGTGTAGTGGGTCTGTGCCCAAAAATCAAGAGAGCATCACCTAGAAGAACAAGAATGTCCATCAAGCTGATGGGAATCCTCTCAGGAGCAGGACTGTTATTCCTGGGGACAGATTCGAATAAAAGTGTGGGAAGGTGGGGGCCAGGCTCCAGCCTTTGCCACTAACTTTCAAGAACTCTTTCTGATAGAAAATGAGATTACCTGGATGGTCTCTAAAGACCCTCCTACCTCACAGCTTTCCTCTTTGTGGTTTTCTCCCCAGTGCTCTGTGGCTGTGGAGATGAGAGCCGGCTCTCAGCTGGGGCCTGGGTACCAGCACCATGCACAACCCAAGTGAGTACTGATCAAGTGTGGCCTTTCTGTCTTCCCTCCCCACCACCCCTTCTCCCTACATCCACCTTTTTTTTTTCCTTAGAGGATCTATGTGGTTTTGGTTTACCCTCTGGAATATCTGGGCTCTACTGGCAGACTACAGTAGGCAGTAACAGTGCTGAGAACCCTGGGGGTTGGATAATAGCAATTAGGGCTGTAAAAACACTCACTCTTGTTCCTAGTTTGCAAGTGCTCATAAAGCTTTCAGAGGCCTAAGGGAGATCACCTCTAAGGAGGGGAGGCTGGGGTCGGGGTGACAGCTCCTCACATAATTCATTCTTTCTTAACCTGCCTCTTGTTATAGCAAGAAGTGTTCATTAAAATGAAACGGGCTGGTGAAATCTGTGGTAGGGAAAGCAATCACATATTAAAGACATACCCAAGAGTCTGGCCCATTCTTTCACTATTTTAAGCCCCCTGTTTTCAAGTATCTAACTGTACAGGTCCATGTGTCCATTCTGACACATGTATGTGCTCCTTAGGCAATCTGGAAAATCAGTGCAACAGGATAAAGATGGGAAGTCTAATTAAATACTGGATAAGCGTATTTTGTTTTCTTAGAAGGACTTTAACTTTTCCCATGATAAAACAGTAATTCTCTCAAAGCCCTCCTAGAGATTCATTGCAAAATTAAACACTAAATGCTGGCTTTCATTTTAGGCGCAAGAAGCCATGAATTGACAGTTTCAATAACAGAACAACATTTTCATCATTTGTGTTGGTGATTTCTCCAAAGCAGTGCCTTCTGAAAACCATCTTATAAAACTCCAGCTTTGTTGAAAATCACAGACCTCATGTCATCACACACTGGCCTCCATCAGGGATTCCCCTGTGGCTCCAAAGATATCTAGGATTCTACAAACTTTTTATATTCTACACCTTGCCATATTTAATATTAGTAGCAGAGAAAGACCCCTCTTTCTTGTTGCTATATGAACTTTTTTATATTGCTATTTTTTTTTTGTATATTTCTTGTATACTTATAAACTAACTCATGCATGTGTTTGTCTTGGATAATTAAGGAAAAATATATCTAGATCACGCTTTGCCTTTTATAGTGACTTTTCCACCTGTTGTCTGAATATTTCTTAAGGATTTATAATCAAAACAAATGCTGCTATTGATTAGCTGCGAGAATGCACTTTAGACATATATTGGACAATTCAACCTGAGATGTCAGACTCGCCAATACTAAAACCGTTTTAGGGAGGTGTTTGGAATTTCGTATGTATGTACTTTCTGACATTTAGATATGCCAAAAGAAATGAAATAAAAAGCACTAAGAAATACAAGGTTATGTGATGGTAATTTAGCACGTACTCCCAGAACCTAGCATCATGCTTTTCATTTAGCTGGCAATCATTTGTGGGGGAATGAAACAAAAGCACTAGAAACTGCTGTCACCATGCTGAGGATACCTGTTTCTGCATGCAAAGAAACAGGTTTGCAAGGGGCTATTTACTCTGCTGAAAACCAGGAATACCCTCCCAGCCCACACAACCCGCTGGTGTACTGCAGTCCACAGGCCATCCTTCGTACATGAACTGTTTGACCTGGAATCCTCCTTTTACTTCATTCAGCTAACTTAGGGTTTTTCAAGAGCAGCACTCAGTCTCAGTATGAGAATTTTAAATTATTGGTATTATACCCGACTTACACATGCAGATAAAAAGTAGAGGAGCAAGTGATGATGGCAGCAGCATGGCAGTGTGAGCTGTTCCTTTTCTTCTTTTATTTACAACTGACTGGTTGTTCATGGGCTTCCCTGGTGGCTCAGACAGTAAAGACTGCCTGCAATGCAGGAGACCTGGGTTCGATCCCTGAGTCATTCATAACTGAACAAAAGTTTCTCTGTACACTACACAAGAACATGCAAAAGATTTCTACCAAAAAGTGCTTCAGAACATAGGTGGGGAGACCTTAGCAGGACTGCGGACCCAAGAGTTCGTGAGCCTGCCTCACCCCCACCTGCTGGGAGGAGGGGCGGGAAGCCAGACTCTGGAGAGCATGGGGGAGAGGGCGTCTGTTGGGGGAACCAGACAAACGGCTGCGGGAGAGAAACCAGTTTGGAGGCCGAAGAGGAGCAGCAACACGCTGGGCTTCCACTGCCAGGGACCGCAGCCGCCTACCTCAGAGGTCTTAAGGTGACCGCCTAGCTGCCTGGCTGGGCACAGCTGGAGGAACCTGTCTCTCTCCAGCAGCACTAATTCCTCAGGCGCGGCTGGTGGGAGTGGGGAGAGGGAGACGAGAACAAGGGCGCTGAAGGATCTCACGCCCTGCTGCCTGCCTTGGATTTCAGCGGGAGGTCTGTGCGTGGCCCTCTGGGGGGCGTACTGCAGTGGAGGGTTCCCCCTGCCTGCTGTGGACGACCGCAGGTGTTAAGCCCACACCTGCCCTACTCTGCTGCCAGCTTTTTCTAGGCTGACTTTTTTTTAAACAGGCTCTCCGTAGCATGGCCCTAGAGCCAGCTCAGGTAGAGAAACCAAAAATTGAGCTATGCCGCCACCTTGTGGAGAACAAAAGAAAAGTTTCTAATGGTTCGTGTTTAACTGGAACATCTAACAACTAGTAAGAGGTGTGCTACTTGAAACTCAGTGGCAAAGGCACATTTTTACCAAACTGAAAAAATCACAGTGATATGGAATCCCAAAGAGAAAAACAATAATAATTCTTAAGCAACTGAGTTCACAGGCAGAGTGATCTGATAAAAATCCATAGGCACTGTGATCTGATAAAAATTAGAAACAGCTGTGATGAAGGTACAAGAACGCTTAGGCAGTTATTTACCAAATATATTGAATTTTCAAAAGAACCAAATTCTTCAGCTGAAGAATTCAATGAATGAGATCAAGAATATGTAGAAAGCTTAGGGAATCAGGCAGATGAAATCTGGGAAAGAATTAGCAACTTGATTCCTAAAAGGTGAAGAAAACCCAAAAGAACCTGGATACGTGATGAGCTGAGAAAAACAAATGTGAGGAATAATGGTCTATCAGAAGAAGCAGAAAGGGAGAGGAGAGCAGAGAGTGTATATTTAAAGAAATAGCCAAGAATTTCCCAAGCCAGGCAGGAAATTGGACCTAAAAGCCCATAGGACACCCTATTATCTCAATGCCAAAAGACCTTCTCCAATTACATCAAAGTCATGAAAAAAAAGAAAATCATAAAGTCAACAGTGGGGAGAAAAAGTAATTTACAAACAAATGCTTGCAAGGCTATCAGTGGATATCCCAGCAGAAATTCCACAGGCCAGGACAAAGTGGAATGACATATTCAAAGTGTGGAAGATAAATATGGCTGGCCAAGAATACTTTATCCAGCAAAGCTGACTTTCAGCTATGAAGGAGAAATAAAGGCTTTCCCAGACACACAAAACCCTCTTTACAGGAAATGTTAAAAGGAGTTCTTAAGTTGAAATAAAATGGTGCTAACTAGTGACTCAGAAACAAAGTACACATCAAAAGAGGTAAACTGTGACATCAAAAGTAAAAAAGGGGAGGGAAAAAAGGGTTGGACCATTACAGGAGAATGAAAAGATGCTATCAGCAAGAGAAGGACTCCTTTACCTATGAGATGTATTATGAAAGCTACAAAGAAAGAGGTGAGTGAAAACGCCGGCTTGAAACTCAACATCCAAAAAACTAAGATCATGGCATCTGGTCCCATCACTTCATGGCAAATAGAGGGGAAAAAGTGGAAGCAGTAACGGATTTTTATCTTCTTGGGCTCCAAAACCATTGCAGAAGGTGACTGTAGCCGTGAAATTAAGAGATGCCTGCTCTTTGGAAGGAAAGCTATGACAAACCTAGACAGCATATTAAAAAGCAGAGACGTCACTTTGCCAACAAAGATCCACATAGTCAAAGCTATGGTGTTTCCACTAGTCATGTGTGGATGTGAGAGTTGGACCATAAAGAAGGCTGAGTGCCGAAGAACTGATGCTTCTGAACTTGGAGAAGACTCTTGAGAGTTCCTTGGACAGCAAGGATATCAAATTAGTCAATTCTAAAAGAAATTACCCTGAATATTCATTGGAAAGACATGCTGAAGCTGAAGCTCCAATACTTTGGCCACCTGATGTAAAGAGCTAACTCTGGAAAAGACCCTGATGCTGGGGAAGATTGAAGGAGGCAAAAGGGGAAGGGGGTGGCAGAGGATGAGATGGTTAGACAACATCATTGGACGCAACGGACATGAGTTTGAGCCAACTCTGGGAGAGGAGGCTGGTGTGCTGCAACCCGTGGGGTCACAAAGAGTTGGACACAACTGAGTGACTGAACAACCACCACCACCACAAAGCAAAAAAACGGAGGCAAGAAACATTATAAAGAAAAAATGCGGAGCAGACAGCAAATCACTAAGGAAAACTACCACTTTAAAAAGGTAGAAACAGGAACAAGATAAAACAAGGCAAATGATAAGACAGCAACAGTGAGTCCTTATCAATAATCACTGCAAATGCATTATGTTACTTATAGGCAGAAGCAAAAAAATAAATATTATAGAAATGAGCCCATTTACAAAACAGACTCACAGACTAGAACACAAATTTATGGTTACCAAAGGGGAGGGATAAATAGGGGGTCTGGGACTGACATAGGCACTTCTATATTTAAAATAGGTAACCAACAAAGACCTACTATGTATAGCACAGGGAAATCTAAACAGGAAAAGAATCTGAAAAATAGATACGCGTATATGCAGAACTGAACCACTTTGCTGTACGCCTGAAACTAGCACAACATTCTTAATCAACTACACTCCAATATAAAGCAAAGTTTAAAAAGAGGACTGAGTCAGGAAGAAACAGATAACATGAGCAGGCCAATAACAACCAAATAGATTGGATCAGTAATCACAAACCTAACAGAAAACCACAGGACAAGATAGCTACACTGAAGAATTCTACCATTCAAAGAATCATCATCAATCCTTCTGAAACTCTTAGAAAAGTTTGAGAAGGGAATACTTCCAAACTCATTCTATGAGACCAGCATTAACCTGAAACCAAAGCCAGATAAGGACATAACAAGAAACGAAAATGACAGATAAGTACCCCTGATGAATACAGGAACAGAAAATCTCAATAAAGTCTCAAGCAGCAAACTGCATTCAAGAACCCTTAAGAATTGTATACCATGATAAGTGGGATTTATACTTTGTCTGTAAGAATGGCTCAACATGCATAAATCAATAAATGTAACACACATTAATAAAAGATTAAAATAACATGATCATCTCAACAGATGCAGGAAAGCTGTTTGACAAAATACAACATTCTTTCGTGATAAAAAACCTTAGCAGACTGGGTGCAGAAGGAACATACCTAAACATAAAGAAGCTCATGAGTAACAAACAGTTAATGTACTTTCACTGGAGAAAGAAAGCTTTTCTTCTAAGATCAGGAATAAGACAAGGATATCTATTCTCATTATTCTTATTCAATATAGTATTGGAAGCCCTAGCTAGAATAATTAGGCAAGACAAAGAAATCTATCTGAACACAATGAAAACACTACCTTGAAAAGATATCTAACCCCCATGTTCATTGCAGCGTTATTTAAAATAGCCAAGACATGAGTCCACCAACCAATGAATGGACAAAGAAAACATGTTATATATAATCACAATAAAATACTATTCAACTATTAACAAGTAATAAAATCCTGCCGTTTGAAACAACATGGATAAACCTCGAGCACATTTTGTTAAGTGAGGTAAGTTAGACAAGTACTGTCTGATGTAACTTATATACCCATCTGAATGCACAGTTCCAAAGAATAGCAAGGAGAGATAAGAAAGCCTTCCTAAGTGAACAAGACGAAGAAAGAGAGGAAAATAAAAGAACGGGAAAGACTATAGAGATCTCTTCGAGAAAATTAGAGATACCAAGAGAACATTTCATGCAAAGACAGCCAAAATAAAGGACAGAAACGGTATGGACCTCACAGAAGCAGAAGTTATTAAGAAGAGGTGGCAAGAATACACAGAACTATACAAAAAAGATCTTAATGACCCAGATAACCACGATGTTGTGATTACTCACTTATAACCAGACAACCTGGAGTGCAAGGTCAAGTGGGCCTTAGGAAGCATCACTAGGAACAAAGCTAGTGAAGGTGATGGAATTCCAGCTGAGCTTTTCAAATCCTGAAAGATGATGCTGTGAAAGTGCTGCACTCAATATGCCAGCAAATCTGGAAAACTCAGCAATGGCCACAGGACTGGAAACAGTCAGTTTTCATTCCAATCCCAAAGAAAGGCAATGCCAAAGAATGTTAAAACTACCTCACAGTTGCACTTATCTCACATGCTAGCAAAGTAATGCTCAAAATTATCCAAGCTAGGCTTCAACAGTACATGAGCCTGGAAATTCCAGATGTTCAAGCTGGTTTTAGAAAAGGCAGAGGAACCAGAGATCAAATTGCCAACATCTGTTGGATCATAGAAAAAGCAAGAGAGTTCCAGAAAAACATTGACTTCTGCTTCACTGACTATGGTAAAGCCTTTGACTGTGTGGATCACAACTAACTGTGGAAAATTCTTAAAGAGATGGAAATACCAGACCACCTTACCTGCCTCCTGAGAAATCTGAGCGGCGGTCAAGAAGCAATCGTTAGAACTGGACATGGAACAACGGACTGATTCCAAATTGGGAAAGGGGTACGTCAAAGCTGTATATTGTCACCCTGCTAATTTAACCCTATACAGAGTACATCACGCAAAATGCCAGGATGGATGAAGCACAAGCTGGAATCAAGATTGCTAAGAGAAATATCAATAACCTCAGATATGCAGGTGACACCACCCTTACGGCAGAAAATGAAGAGGAGCTAAAGAACCTTTTGATGAGACTGAAAGAGGAGAGTGAAAAAGCTGGCTTAAAACTCAACAATCAAAAAACTAAGGTCATGGGATCTGGTCCCATCACTTCATGGCAAATAGATGGGGAAACAATGGAAACAGTGACAGACTTTATTTTCTTGGGCTCCCAAATCACTGCAGATGGTGACTGCAGCCATGAAATTAAAAGACACTTGCTCCTTTAAAGAAAAGCTATGACTAACCTAGACAGCATATTAAAAAGCAGAGACATTACTTTGCTGACAAAGGTCTATAATAGTCAAAGCTATGGTTTTTCCAGTAGTCATATGTGGATGTGAGAGCTGGACCATAAAGAAAGCTGAGCATCGAAGAATTGATACTTTTGAACTGTGGTGTTGGAGAAAACTCTTGAGAGTCTCCTGGACTGAAAGAAGATCAAACCAGTCAATCCTAAAGGAAATCAGCCCTGAATACTCACTGGAAGGACTGATGCTGATGCTCCAATACTCTGGCTACTGATTCGAAGAACTGACTCACTAGAAAACATCCTGATGCTGGGGAAGGTTGAAGGCAGGAGGAGAAGGGGACGACAGTGGATGAGATGGTTGGATGGCATCACTGACTCAATGGACATGAGTTTCAGCAAGCTCTGGGAGTTGATGAAGGACAGGGAGGCCTGGTGTCCTGAAGTCCATGGGGTTGCAAAGAGTTGAATGTGACTGAGAGACTGAATCCAAACTTGTAAAACTCAAGAGTATTATGGTGGTTACTTGGGCCTAGGAGGTGGGAGGACCTGACAGATGTTGAGTTTACTACATGCAACAAGTGTAAATAAGCCCTAAGATAGAATGCACAGTACAGTGAATACAGACGACAGTACTGTACTGTGAGGAGCTTCCCAGGTGGCTCAGTGGTAAAGGATTTACCTGCCCGGGCAGGGGACGCAGGAGACACAGGTTCAATCCCTGGGTCGGGAAGATGCCCTGGAGAAGGAAATGGCAGCCGGCTCCAGTATTCTTGTCTGGGAAGTCCCATGGACAGAGGAGCCTGGTGGGCTACTATTCAGAGTCATAAAGAGTCGCACATGACTGAGCACACGGCACACACACAGTGTACCATAAATGTCAAACTTGCTGAGACTAGAGCTTGATTATTCCAACCAGTAAAAAGGAATAATTCTGAAATGTGATACAGGTGCTAATTATTACTGTGCACGGGTGCTCAGTTGTGTCTGGTTCTTCAGCCCCATGGACTGCAGGCCGTCAGGCTCTGCGGTCCATGGAATTCTCCCGGCAAGAATACTGCAGTGGGTGGCCATTTCCTTCTCCAGAGAAATCTTCCCCACCCAGGGGCGGAACCCGTATCTCTTGCATCTCCTACATTGGCAGGCAGATTCTTTTATCACTGCGCCACCTGGGAAGCCCAATTATTACTACAATGACAATCATTACAATACATAAATGGTCTAATTATACAAGATGTTGTATACTTTAAATTTACACAATGTTACATGTCAAATGTATTTCAATAAAAAATGAAAGTTCAGTTCAGTCACTCAGTCATGTCCGACTCTTTGCGACCCCATGAATCGCAGCACGCCAGGCCTCCCTGTCCATCACCAACTCCCGGAGTTCACTCAGACTCATGTCCATCGAGTCCGTGATACCATCCAGCCATCTCATCCTCGGTCGTCCCCTTCTCCTCCTGCCC
>SJYT01044453.1:199405-227983 GCA_006410635.1 Cephalophus harveyi | reverse complement strand
TAGGACTGATCTCCTTTAGTATGGACTGGTTGGATCTCCTTGCAGTCCAAGGGATTCTCAAGAGTCTTCACGAACACCACAGTTCAAAAGCATCAATTCTTTGGTGATCAGCTTTCTTTATAGTCCAACTCTCACATCCGCACATGACCACTGGAAAAACAATAGCATGGACTAGACAGATCTTTGTTGACAAAGTAATGTCTCTGCTTTTTAATATGCTATCTAGCTTGGTCATAACTTTCCTTCCAAGGAGTAAGTGTCTTTTAATTTCATGGCTGCAGTCATCATCTGTAGTGATTTTGGAGCCCCCAAAAATAAAGTCAGCCACTGTTTCCACTATTTCCCCATCTATTTGCCATGAAGTGATCAGACCAGATATCATGATCATAGCTTTCTGAATGTTGATCTTTAAGACAACTTTTTTACTCTCCTCTTTCACTTTCATCAAGAGGCTCTTTAGTTCTTCTTCACTTTCTGCCATAAGGGTGGTGCCATCTGCATATCTGAGGTTATTGATATTTCTCCTGGCAATCTTGATTATGGCTTGTGCTTCATCCAGCCCAGCGTTTCTCATGATATACTCTGCATATAAGTTAAATAAGCAAGGTGACAATATACAGGCTTGACATACTCCTTTTCCTATTTGGAACCAGCCATGTCCAGTTACCTGTTGCTTCCTGATCTGCATATAGCTTTCTCAAGAGGCAGGTGAGGTGGTCTGGTATTCCCATCTCTTTCAGAATTTTCCACAGTTTATTGTGATCCACACAGTCAAAGGCTTTGGCATAGTCAATAAAGCAGAAATACATGTTTTCCTGGTACTCTCTTGCTTTTTTGACAATCCAGCAGATGTTGGCAATTTGATCTCTGATTCCTCTGCCTTTTCTAAAACCAGCTTGAACATCTGGAAGTTCACGGTTCATGTATTGCTAAGGCCTGGCTTGGAGAATTTTGAGCATTACTTTACTAGCATGTGAGATGAGTGCAATTGTGCGGTAGTTGGAGCATTCTTTGGCATTGCCTTTCTTTGGAATTGGAATGAAACTGACCTTTTCCAGTCCTGTGGCCACTGCTGAGTTTTCCAAATTTGCTGGCATATTGAGTGCAATACTTTCACAGCATCATCTTTCAGGATTTGAAATAGCTCAACTGGAATTCCACCACCTCCACTAGCTTTGTTCGTAGTGATGCTTTCTAAGGCCCACTTGACTTCACATTCCAGAATGTCTGGCTCTAGGTGAGTGATTGCACCATCGTGATTATCTGGGTCGTGAAGATCTTTTTTGTACAGTTCTTCTGTGTATTCTTGCCATCTCTTCCTAATATCATCTGCTTCTGTTAGGTCCATACCATTTCTGTCCTTTATTGAGCTCATCTTTGCATGAAGTATTCCCTTGGTATATCTAATTTTCTTAAAGAGATCTCTGGTCTTTCCCATTCTATTGTTTTCCTCTATTTCTTTGCATTGAATCGTTGAGGAAGGGTTTCTTATCTCTCTTTGCTATTCTTTGGAACTCTGCATTCAAATGGGTATATCTTTCCTTTCCTCTTTTGCTTTTCACTTCTCTTCTTTTCATAGCTATTTGTAAGGCCTTCTCAGACAACCATTTTGCTTTTTTGCATTTCTTTTTCTTGGGGATGGTCTTGATCCCTGTCTCCTGTGCAAGGTCATGAACTTCCATCCATAGTTCATCAGGCACTCTGTGTATCAGATCTAGTCCCTTAAATCTATTTCTCATTTCCACTGTATAATCATAAGGGATTTGATTTGGTCATACCTGAATGATCCAGTGGTTTCCCCACTTTCTTCAATTTAAGTCTGAATTAGGCAATAAGAAGTTCATGATATGAGCCACAGTCAGCCTAGGTTTCTATAAAGACTACTATAGGTTGCTATAAATCTATCTTCCACCTCACACTCAATAATCACATCTGGTTCTGTGTATTTGTGTATGAGACAGGAAGACAGAGACAGACAGATGGACAGAATATGGCTGCCTACAGGCCAACTCTCCCATCTTCAGTTCTTGTTCTCTAGCACTTCCAATCACTTCATATCTGACCATCTGACCATTTCACCCGTTTATCGTACTGGATTGTCCCTAGAAAATAAGCATTTGGATTTGGAATACTGGTTCTAACTCTATTTTGGAGATGGTAATGCTTTACTAACAATGGAAAACTAGACAAGAAATTTTTATTTTAACTTGGTGATTTTTCTTTACAAAAGGATTGACCATTATAGTATTTTGATAATTTTATGACACATTTACCATTGTATTTTTTAAATTTATAAACTTTACTTAAATATAAACCTCTCATAGAAACTACTACAAGCATGTAATCCCTCTCCAGAATTCGTAAGACCAAAAGTATCTGAAGATTCGATGTTAGCACACAATTGATCTGAAAATAACACTTCACTAGAACTCATGTAAAGCTCATTTTGGTCTTTATTTATTGAACAGAATTATTTGCATATTTCATTACATAGATATTAATGTAGTTGATTATGAGGTCAATATTTGAAATATGTTCTAAATTCCTTCTAAAACACAGAAATGAAAGTAATCTAATTTATGAAACCCATTTGATCGTATGGATTTCAATTAAGGCAATAAGAAACAAAATATAAAACAACTTCAAATGTAAATATAGCTACACTAGAAAAAATTTTAAATAACAAAATAAGAAAGAAAGAAAAACACTTTCTGTGGCTAGCACAGAAGGGACACTTTCATTTTAATCTTACACAAACATTCATATTTTTCCCCCCAGGGAATACCTATTTTTAATTTGAATCCAGGAATGAACACAATTAATGTATCTGGTTACTATAAATTTTTTCCAGGATAGAAATTATCATTATCCATTATTTTAAGCAACCCCATTGTCAGTTTGTATTTGACAAATGTTAGCAACTATCTTGCTTATTTTGATCATGTCTTTAAAACATAGTACAATAACAGTTAGTTTCAAGATAATCATAACCAGACACAGTTAACAAATAATGGTGGTATAGCTAGCATATCTAATAACTGCTAATCAGGGAAGGTGGTGAACTTGCCCATGACATCTACAAACCTCTCTGCCCCTTTTCACTTTTCACACCATGGCTGAATGTGTTTCTTCTCTAGGCTTTCAAACATATGACTGGAAATTGAGATTTTCAAAAGAAAACAACTGAAGTTAAAAAAAAAAAAAAGACTTGCCTTCAGTCTTTTTGGGTTTTAATCAAGTATATTGTATATGAGGTAATCCTCTTATTGTATCCAAATATTGATGCCTCTCTTTGTAATAATCTGAATCCTGTCAGCTTGAATTTCAGAGAAGTGTGACTTTTTAAAAAGGGCTTTTTGCAAACCTTGATGCTAATTTGGAAGACTTACCACAGAACACAAGTTCTATAGAGAAAAACCTGATGTAATTGAAATTCAGAATTAAAAGATCTATGCATATAAACTGGAGAAGGCAATGGCAACGGACTCCAGTACTCTTGCCTGGAAAATACCATGGACGGAGGAGCCTTTTAGGCTGCAGTCCATGGGGTCAGTANCACAAGTTCTATAGAGAAAAACCTGATGTAATTGAAATTCAGAATTAAAAGATCTATGCATATAAACTGGAGAAGGCAATGGCAACCGACTCCAGTACTCTTGCCTGAAAAATACCATGGACGGAGGAGCCTTTTAGGCTGCAGTCCATGGGGTCAGTAAGAGTTGCACACGACTGAGCGACTTCACTTTCACTTTTCACTTTCATGCATTGGAGAAGGAAATGGCAACCCACTCCCGTTCTTGGCTGGAGAATCCCAGGGACGGGGAGCCTGGTGGGCTGCCGACTCCAAGGTCGCACAGAGTCGGAAACGACTGAAGTGACTTAGCAGCAGTAACAGCAGCGTGCATATAAACAAACTTCTCCAGTTGTAGTGAATAGCACTTGATTCCAAAGGTCATAAAAATGGCCTAATTGCTATGAAATTATTAATTTTCTAGAAAAACTGCATAGTCTATCTTATTACATTACTGCCTAAGATTATTTTTTGCAATGGATGATATAAAGTGTGCTTTATAGTCTGCAAGCAAGTATCATCTCATAACACTGCCACGACACTTGACAAGACCTGAAATTTTAATAGAAACTCATTACAAAAATAGTTGTTCTAAGAATGCCAAAATACCTTCCATACTTTAAAGATATACTTTAACAAAGAAAACTTAATGTTTATATATGTTTCCCAACCAAACAGAAAATAGAACTATCACAATTTAGGCCAGGAGGAGATGAGTGTATCTACTTACACAATGAATAAATAGATATAGTCAGTCAATTGAACTTTTACTCAGCAAACATATCAGATGATTTAATTCTGACTTGTCTATTAATGTTTTAATTTAAAGATTTCCTATTTTGCTTTGCCAAACTGGCTTCTAAGTCAGTATCTTTTTGAATGGCATTTAACTTTAACAGACAAAACGTACTTTCTATGTGGAAGATGAAAAAATGCCTACAGGGGCACAAAATAAGCCAAATAACAGTAAAAACCAAATTGTCTCTGTAGGATCAGTTCAGGTCAGTTCAGTCGCTCAGTCACGTTCAACTCTCTGCGACCCCATGAATTGCAACACACCAGGCCTCCCTGTTCATCACCAACTCCCAGAGTTTACTCAAACTCACGTCCATTGAGTCAGTGATGCCATCCAGCCATCTCATCCTCGGTCGTCCCCTTCTCCTCCTGCCCCCAATCCCTCCCAGCATCAAAGTCTTTTCCAATGAGTCAACTCTTCGCATGAGGTGGCCAAAGTATTGGAGTTTCAGCTTTAGCATCAGTCCTTCCAATGAACACTGAGGACTGATTTCCTTTAGGATGGACTGGTTGTATTTCCTTGCTGTCCAAGGGACTCTCAAGGGTCTTCTCCAACACCACAGTTCAAAAGTATCAATTCTTTGGTGCTCAGCTTTCTTCACAGTCCAACTCTCACATACATACATGACCACTGGAAAAACCATAGGACCCCCCCCCCCCAAAAAAAAAAATGGATAGGGACTCAGCTACTTGTGAATCATAAATATTAAATCCTGTCTTAGTAAATATGTTAAAAGTTGAATGATGAAGTTCATGCAAATTAAAGGAACACTATAAACAAACAACAACAACAAAAAGTTCTAGTACATTTTTCCTACTTCTGGGAACTGATTACAATAAATATTTAGTAATCAAAGCATGTTGGAAATTAACGGGGGAACAAAAATGTCATACAATTAAGTCAAATTACTAGGACCAAACAATAGACATATATTTAGAATAATTTAAAAATAAAGAACCACATTTCAAAGAAACCTAAGGAGAGAGATGACCTCAGATTCTTATCTGAATAACTTAACTTGTAGGAGAGGATTGATTATGTGCTCAGTTCTGTCTGACTCTTAGCCCACAAAGCTCCTTTGCCTGTGGGATTTTCCAGCAAGAACACTGGGATGGGTTGCCATTTCCTCCTCCAGAGGGTCTTCTCAACCCAGGGATGGAACCCATGTCTCATGTGTCTGTCTCCTGCATTGGCAGGCGGATTCTTTACCACTAGTGCCACCTGGGAAGCCCAGAAATATGTAATTGTAACAGAAAGCATTAAAAGTTTGCTTTAGCATACTTAATTAAAATATATTTACTATACACAGAAAGTTTGAAAACCAAATGTAAACAAGTTTAAGATGTTCAAAATGTACCTGATTTGTTGGGTTTCTTTTTCCCCTGATATTATTTCTTCCATATTCCTTCTCTAAAATAGGACATAGATGGTGAGAAATGATGCCAATATAATTACCTGTCTCTGTGTAAAAAAAATGAAGCTGGGCATATTTTCGGGTTCCTAGTTAAACAACTCAGACCAAATAAAAATGACCTATCAGCTGACCCTAGGAAATATTTCCTCTCAGAAAATAGGTCTGTAACCTAAGCAAATCAGCCTCCATGGTTTCATCAAGACTCATTTTAAGACCATCACCTTGCTGTGTCTACGAAACAAAAGCTATGATATCATAAACTCTTCTTAATTCTAATATATTCTTTACTGTGCAAAATCCACCCTAAATCACCAAACAGAGGTCCTAAAACTCTTTAAATAACCTTTCTTACCTTCCCACAAATAACGCTAGGCCAACTTCAGGTTCTCTTTTGCTATACCAAGTAAAATAAATTTAATCTTGCTTGATCAAGATATTTTCCTGATGATTTTCTGGTGGGGTGGGGGTGGGGTTTTCAAAAATTCTGGAGACCCCAGCAAGATCCAGCAGAAACCACTTTGCCACCATGACTGAAGATTTCTACATCAGAACTAGAGATTTCTCCAGGGTTGCTTGAGCCCTCCGTCTGGAACGGTGAGCTACATTCTATGTTGAGTACAAACTCCTGCTTTTTAAAATTAAATCCCAAGCACTGAGTTTATTGTGTATCCAAGAACATATGGTGCTGCTGCTGCTGCTGCTAAGCCACTTCAGTCGTGTCCGACTCTGTGCAGCCCCATAGACAGCAGCCCACCAGGCTCCCCCGTCCCTGGGATTCTCCAGGCAAGAACACTGGGAGTGGGTTGCCAGTTCCTTCTCCAATGCATGAAAGTGAAAAGTGAAAGTGAAGTCGCTCAGTCGTGTCCGACTCTTTGTGACTGCAGCCCACCAGGCTCCTCCGTCCATGGGATTCTCCAGGCAAGAGTACTGGAGTGGGGTGCCATTGCCTTCCCCACTAGGAATGTATACACATGTTTTTAGAATCCTTTTATAAATTGATCAATTTTTAAAATTTATATTCTATGTTAAAAACTGTATTCTTACGAATGACTCTGTGTGTCTCTCTATCTGCCTTCATCTCTTTCTGTTGTTAGTCTTTAAGAGTAAATTAAAGAACACAGGACAAATATAGATCTGCTAGGTTTGTCTTTCAAGCTAGCTACAAGTAGTAACAAACGATAGGTTGCAATAGTCTAATGTCCTTAAAGATCAATATTTCACTGGAATCATCTCTCAGTTTGTCCATGGAATCTGGGTCTAGCAAAGATCTGCTCAACATGATCAATACCTTCTATTTCTAGAGACTGCAGGTATGTCAGTTCTCCAGTTGTAAAGGGCCAACTCTCAGGCTAGGATTCTGATCCACATGGTTCTCAAGCAACATATTTGATTAAACATTTTCATGGATTTGTATCAATCTATGTATACCTCGCCTCTGGATGAAAACTTTGCCTCTTGTATGACTCTTAGAGGACCCATTTTTGCACTTTTATTTCTAAATATAAAAATATAGCAGAGTATAATGACAATCAAATGGTCACTTCAGGAAACTTCCAATATATAAAAATGCTCATTTAAAAAAGCTTCTTATGAAAATGGGAATTGGGAATAGCAATTCAAAGAGCCCAGAGGAACTTTTCCCCAGCTAAATCCATTTAACTGGTAAAACATAAAAATAAATAAAATGGACTAAGGCTCTGAGAAGTATCCTAAGGTCATACTGCAAATGGAGAACCATTATTGAGGAAAATCTAATGAATCTCAGGAAAAACATTGAGATGTTGTCGCTGTTCCTACCCCAGTCAGCATGACAAAGCTACACTCTGGGTGGACAGACACAAAAAGCTGCATCTTGTAAGACTCCATTTTTATGAGCTGTTTAGGACAAACAAATCTGCAGAGACAAAAAGTAAATCAGCACCTGGCTGTGGCTGGGAAGGAGGACAGCACGGGAAGCGTCCGTTAATGTGCACGGGGCTTCTTTTGGGTGAGGAAATGATCCAAAATGGATTTTGGTGATGACTGCATGACTCTAGTATACTTCAGGAAAAAACATCAAATTGTACTTTTTCAATGGGTGGCTTGCATAGTACGTGGACTATTTCTCAAGAAAGATATGGTTCAGGGTACTGGTCTTAAGCCCAAAGAGACAGCTTGTGCAATGTTCTCGCATGATATTTCTAGTTCTCTGTTACTAGAATAATGTATTAGTGTAGGATAATAGCTATAGACAGAAAATTTATTCTAGCCAGCTTAAGCAAAAAGATATTTAAGGAGTGTTAAGTTTCTCCAGAACCTCCATCTGGGCTGCAGAACCAGATTTGGATGCTATTAGAAATATTTTACAATCTGGGTCTCCCGCATTGCAGGCAGACACTTTACCATCTGAGCCACCAGGGAAGTCCATTATATTTTACTAGAGACCATCGTGAAAGAAGAAATATAAAGTTAAGCCATGGTAATCATACCCATGGTCAAAATGTAGAGGGAAAATATATACTAGAAAAATACAGAAGACAAAATTATAAACATCCAAGGATGTGCACTTTTGATTGATATAAAAAACTTTGCACAAAAAAAAAAATCGTTCTTGGCTGGAGAATCCCAGGGACGGGGAGCCTGGTGGGCTGCCGACTCCAAGGTCGCACAGAGTCGGAAACGACTGAAGTGACTTAGCAGCAGTAACAGCAGCGTGCATATAAACAAACTTCTCCAGTTGTAGTGAATAGCACTTGATTCCAAAGGTCATAAAAATGGCCTAATTGCTATGAAATTATTAATTTTCTAGAAAAACTGCATAGTCTATCTTATTACATTACTGCCTAAGATTATTTTTTGCAATGGATGATATAAAGTGTGCTTTATAGTCTGCAAGCAAGTATCATCTCATAACACTGCCACGACACTTGACAAGACCTGAAATTTTAATAGAAACTCATTACAAAAATAGTTGTTCTAAGAATGCCAAAATACCTTCCATACTTTAAAGATATACTTTAACAAAGAAAACTTAATGTTTATATATGTTTCCCAACCAAACAGAAAATAGAACTATCACAATTTAGGCCAGGAGGAGATGAGTGTATCTACTTACACAATGAATAAATAGATATAGTCAGTCAATTGAACTTTTACTCAGCAAACATATCAGATGATTTAATTCTGACTTGTCTATTAATGTTTTAATTTAAAGATTTCCTATTTTGCTTTGCCAAACTGGCTTCTAAGTCAGTATCTTTTTGAATGGCATTTAACTTTAACAGACAAAACGTACTTTCTATGTGGAAGATGAAAAAATGCCTACAGGGGCACAAAATAAGCCAAATAACAGTAAAAACCAAATTGTCTCTGTAGGATCAGTTCAGTTCAGTTCAGTCGCTCAGTCACGTTCAACTCTCTGCGACCCCATGAATTGCAACACACCAGGCCTCCCTGTTCATCACCAACTCCCAGAGTTTACTCAAACTCACGTCCATTGAGTCAGTGATGCCATCCAGCCATCTCATCCTCGGTCGTNGTCTCTGTAGGATCAGTTCAGTTCAGTTCAGTCGCTCAGTCACGTTCAACTCTCTGCGACCCCATGAATTGCAACACACCAGGCCTCCCTGTTCATCACCAACTCCCAGAGTTTACTCAAACTCACGTCCATTGAGTCAGTGATGCCATCCAGCCATCTCATCCTCGGTCGTCCCCTTCTCCTCCTGCCCCCAATCCCTCCCAGCATCAAAGTCTTTTCCAATGAGTCAACTCTTCGCATGAGGTGGCCAAAGTATTGGAGTTTCAGCTTTAGCATCAGTCCTTCCAATGAACACTGAGGACTGATTTCCTTTAGGATGGACTGGTTGTATTTCCTTGCTGTCCAAGGGACTCTCAAGGGTCTTCTCCAACACCACAGTTCAAAAGTATCAATTCTTTGGTGCTCAGCTTTCTTCACAGTCCAACTCTCACATACATACATGACCACTGGAAAAACCATAGGACCCCCCCCCCAAAAAAAAAAAATGGATAGGGACTCAGCTACTTGTGAATCATAAATATTAAATCCTGTCTTAGTAAATATGTTAAAAGTTGAATGATGAAGTTCATGCAAATTAAAGGAACACTATAAACAAACAACAACAACAAAAAGTTCTAGTACATTTTTCCTACTTCTGGGAACTGATTACAATAAATATTTAGTAATCAAAGCATGTTGGAAATTAACGGGGGAACAAAAATGTCATACAATTAAGTCAAATTACTAGGACCAAACAATAGACATATATTTAGAATAATTTAAAAATAAAGAACCACATTTCAAAGAAACCTAAGGAGAGAGATGACCTCAGATTCTTATCTGAATAACTTAACTTGTAGGAGAGGATTGATTATGTGCTCAGTTCTGTCTGACTCTTAGCCCACAAAGCTCCTTTGCCTGTGGGATTTTCCAGCAAGAACACTGGGATGGGTTGCCATTTCCTCCTCCAGAGGGTCTTCTCAACCCAGGGATGGAACCCATGTCTCATGTGTCTGTCTCCTGCATTGGCAGGCGGATTCTTTACCACTAGTGCCACCTGGGAAGCCCAGAAATACGTAATTGTAACAGAAAGCATTAAAAGTTTGCTTTAGCATACTTAATTAAAATATATTTACTATACACAGAAAGTTTGAAAACCAAATGTAAACAAGTTTAAGATGTTCAAAATGTACCTGATTTGTTGGGTTTCTTTTTCCCCTGATATTATTTCTTCCATATTCCTTCTCTAAAATAGGACATAGATGGTGAGAAATGATGCCAATATAATTACCTGTCTCTGTGTAAAAAAAATGAAGCTGGGCATATTTTCGGGTTCCTAGTTAAACAACTCAGACCAAATAAAAATGACCTATCAGCTGACCCTAGGAAATATTTCCTCTCAGAAAATAGGTCTGTAACCTAAGCAAATCAGCCTCCATGGTTTCATCAAGACTCATTTTAAGACCATCACCTTGCTGTGTCTACGAAACAAAAGCTATGATATCATAAACTCTTCTTAATTCTAATATATTCTTTACTGTGCAAAATCCACCCTAAATCACCAAACAGAGGTCCTAAAACTCTTTAAATAACCTTTCTTACCTTCCCACAAATAACGCTAGGCCAACTTCAGGTTCTCTTTTGCTATACCAAGTAAAATAAATTTAATCTTGCTTGATCAAGATATTTTCCTGATGATTTTCTGGTGGGGTGGGGGTGGGGTTTTCAAAAATTCTGGAGACCCCAGCAAGATCCAGCAGAAACCACTTTGCCACCATGACTGAAGATTTCTACATCAGAACTAGAGATTTCTCCAGGGTTGCTTGAGCCCTCCGTCTGGAACGGTGAGCTACATTCTATGTTGAGTACAAACTCCTGCTTTTTAAAATTAAATCCCAAGCACTGAGTTTATTGTGTATCCAAGAACATATGGTGCTGCTGCTGCTGCTGCTAAGCCACTTCAGTCGTGTCCGACTCTGTGCAGCCCCATAGACAGCAGCCCACCAGGCTCCCCCGTCCCTGGGATTCTCCAGGCAAGAACACTGGGAGTGGGTTGCCAGTTCCTTCTCCAATGCATGAAAGTGAAAAGTGAAAGTGAAGTCGCTCAGTCGTGTCCGACTCTTTGTGACTGCAGCCCACCAGGCTCCTCCGTCCATGGGATTCTCCAGGCAAGAGTACTGGAGTGGGGTGCCATTGCCTTCCCTACTAGGAATGTATACACATGTTTTTAGAATCCTTTTATAAATTGATCAATTTTTAAAATTTATATTCTATGTTAAAAACTGTATTCTTACGAATGACTCTGTGTGTCTCTCTATCTGCCTTCATCTCTTTCTGTTGTTAGTCTTTAAGAGTAAATTAAAGAACACAGGACAAATATAGATCTGCTAGGTTTGTCTTTCAAGCTAGCTACAAGTAGTAACAAATGATAGGTTGCAATAGTCTAATGTCCTTAAAGATCAATATTTCACTGGAATCATCTCTCAGTTTGTCCATGGAATCTGGGTCTAGCAAAGATCTGCTCAACATGATCAATACCTTCTATTTCTAGAGACTGCAGGTATGTCAGTTCTCCAGTTGTAAAGGGCCAACTCTCAGGCTAGGATTCTGATCCACATGGTTCTCAAGCAACATATTTGATTAAACATTTTCATGGATTTGTATCAATCTATGTATACCTCGCCTCTGGATGAAAACTTTGCCTCTTGTATGACTCTTAGAGGACCCATTTTTGCACTTTTATTTCTAAATATAAAAATATAGCAGAGTATAATGACAATCAAATGGTCACTTCAGGAAACTTCCAATATATAAAAATGCTCATTTAAAAAAGCTTCTTATGAAAATGGGAATTGGGAATAGCAATTCAAAGAGCCCAGAGGAACTTTTCCCCAGCTAAATCCATTTAACTGGTAAAACATAAAAATAAATAAAATGGACTAAGGCTCTGAGAAGTATCCTAAGGTCATACTGCAAATGGAGAACCATTATTGAGGAAAATCTAATGAATCTCAGGAAAAACATTGAGATGTTGTCGCTGTTCCTACCCCAGTCAGCATGACAAAGCTACACTCTGGGTGGACAGACACAAAAAGCTGCATCTTGTAAGACTCCATTTTTATGAGCTGTTTAGGACAAACAAATCTGCAGAGACAAAAAGTAAATCAGCACCTGGCTGTGGCTGGGAAGGAGGACAGCACGGGAAGCGTCCGTTAATGTGCACGGGGCTTCTTTTGGGTGAGGAAATGATCCAAAATGGATTTTGGTGATGACTGCATGACTCTAGTATACTTCAGGAAAAAACATCAAATTGTACTTTTTCAATGGGTGGCTTGCATAGTACGTGGACTATTTCTCAAGAAAGATATGGTTCAGGGTACTGGTCTTAAGCCCAAAGAGACAGCTTGTGCAATGTTCTCGCATGATATTTCTAGTTCTCTGTTACTAGAATAATGTATTAGTGTAGGATAATAGCTATAGACAGAAAATTTATTCTAGCCAGCTTAAGCAAAAAGATATTTAAGGAGTGTTAAGTTTCTCCAGAACCTCCATCTGGGCTGCAGAACCAGATTTGGATGCTATTAGAAATATTTTACAATCTGGGTCTCCCGCATTGCAGGCAGACACTTTACCATCTGAGCCACCAGGGAAGTCCATTATATTTTACTAGAGACCATCGTGAAAGAAGAAATATAAAGTTAAGCCATGGTAATCATACCCATGGTCAAAATGTAGAGGGAAAATATATACTAGAAAAATACAGAAGACAAAATTATAAACATCCAAGGATGTGCACTTTTGATTGATATAAAAAACTTTGCACAAAAAAAAAAAAAAAAGAGAGAGAGAGAGAGCTCAGATTTCAAAATTTCTTCCTTCAGGATTCCTTGATTAAGACAAAAAAAATAGTGTGGAAAACTTAAACCTAAGTTGAATCTATATTGTTTTGTATCTTAAATTCCCCTTCACATGTTTGCTGCTCACTATTTCTCACTATTCCTTCTGACTCTATTCCTTCTATTCATTCAGGCCAGAAAGAAACCCTCAAAGCTCAGCGGACCCTTTACAAGTAAACTTCTCTAAAGGAAGAAATCCCTCACAGTTGATTTTAAGTCCAGGTCTCTATCAGAATTAAGAGCTATTTAGAGGATTTTCCCAAGCTTATGTAAGATGGTAAATAAATAAATAAATAAATTACAGTGGCATTTAGAGTACTCCACACGGTAGACCCTGCCCAGGCCTTCCTTTTGGAATTGAAGTCTTAATTGGTTGAAGGTCACACCACTTTCCTGGGGGAAGCTATGCTCAATGTAATATATTGTCTTTTTTCTAATTCATTTCAGAAACTCAGGTCACATTCTCAGACATTGTTCCTTTTTACACAGGAGCATTTAGAATTTTGTTTTAGCATTTAGCAGTTTTTCTTCTTAAAATGATTTAGCCGTACCCCATTCACATAAATACCTTTTATAAGATAATTCAATTATATTTTTTAAAATTTTTATTATAAATTTTCCCTCCTCTTTGAGTTACTGAAAAATATATTTTTATTGTCTCTAATTTGATTGCCTTTATATTACTTTTGAACACAGAGGATATGGTCTACGTGAGTTTGTTTGTAGTTTGTTGAAGCTTGCTTTCTTCCCTAGTATGTGTTCAATTTTTGCAAATGTTCCAATAAAACTGAGGCTGCGAACCTTCAAGGAACTTGCATACACCAGCATCTGTCTATGCCTCTGCTTTCCCATTTTTGGATTGTTTGTGGCCTGTGAAAAAGTCCTTATTTTCTTGCCCAGTTCAACTGTGCAATAAAAATGCTTTAAATATTTTATTCACCAGGGGTTATTTGGAGTCAAGATTTTTTTATGAAAATGCCTATATCTTAATTGTGGTATGATTATATATATAAATATATATATAAGCTTACTAAACTATACATCTAAATTGAATGCATTTTGCAGTATGTAAGTTTTAGCTCAATAAAGCTGATTTTAAAAATGCTTGAGTATTTTCAGTAGCTACACTGAAAGTAATTTTGTTAACCATGTAGGCAGGCATAATGCCTTCAAAATCACCAGCAAGTGCTGCAAAGATGGATTGATACATTTCAGGCATCATTTACAATGTCTAAACTGACTAAGAGTTGGGAGAATATAGACACCAGAAATAAGACAAGTACAAGACTACTCAACCAAGCAGGGTTACAGATATGAAGCAAGACAGGGAGTGATAATAGAAAGGAAGTGAGATTTACTCAAAGGATGAATGCAAGCACCCGGTTTC
Source organism: Cephalophus harveyi (assembly GCA_006410635.1). Lineage (NCBI taxonomy): Eukaryota > Metazoa > Chordata > Mammalia > Artiodactyla > Bovidae > Cephalophus > Cephalophus harveyi. The sequence goes on along the minus strand of SJYT01044453.1, from coordinate 213,423 downwards.
TGATAAGCAGGGATAAAAATCCCCTTTTCAGAAGAGGAGGCATAAAAAGATCACTACATTGTGGTGAAGTTTACTACTTCCATTTAGTATGTCCACATGAAATAATTCACATTGCTGACTAGGCAGAATACTGTGTAAATAAGTAATTATTATTGTTTTTCTAAGGAGCAAGGAAACAAGTGAATAGAAAACAAGTCTCTACTGAGAGAGTAATCCAATACGCCTGCATCTCTGGAAATAAGGAGCCAAAGAGGCTCTTATATCAGAAAGATGATTTAAGAAATGACCTGGGAACAAATTTTATCTGTTTCTGATTTCACTTTGGACCAGGCTTACTAACTAATGATAATAACGACAGCAACAACAACAATAATAATCGCTCTCTACTTGAAGTCTCACCATCATTTTAGACCATACTGCTTCCTTATTGGCATTGGGAGTTACAATAGAATTTTTCAAATTTGAGACTTAAACCCTGCCTGAAAACAAAACAAAATAAAAAAAATAAGCCTTAAGTGATGAATTGAGAAAGACACTCACAAATAAAATCTATAAATATCAACATCACTTGTCATTTAATGAATGAACTGTAATTGCCAACATTTCCCTAATTGGAATAATGGGAATGTCTGAACCTGATCCATATCTAGTCTGACAATTTTTTAACAAGATCTCTCCAAGGAAATATCATGTGGATTGTGGTCAGGAAGGAATATTCAGCAATAACAGAAATCCATCCAGCAGTTAATATGTTTAAAATGGTTGCCAGTTTTAATATATTTTATGTAAAGATACAGTCATTCTACTGAAGATCACTCATACGGTGGGAAATAAGAAATGTCTTTAGTAGACTAAAAAATTTATGTCCCCAAATCTCAAAGGGACCAGTTAGGAAATGGGCATTGTATTCAGCCTGCAATGAGAAGAGTTGTATAAAATAATTCAAGGACTTCTGCAGTAAATTAAATAGTAATACCAATTCCCATCATGCCATTATATGCATCTACTTGACCTGATTGCCTTGATAGTATGAATTTGGAAGGATAAAACAAATTATTAATTTAATGAGTTGCTGTGAATACAGAAAAGAGACAGAACCAATTAAATTCATGACAGAATGAGATTTCTATTCCATCCGGACAACTGAATTATACCTATAAAATATGTCTGTTGTGTAAGCTGAATTTTTAGAAGAATAACGATTATAGATACAGTACTCTAAACAGTGCTAGTATATAGCACTTTATTGAATATTTTCCTTTCAAGAATCAACAGTAACATATTACATTGATCCTTATGGGACACATGGGTTGAATTTACAAATAAATCATGTATATTCTTAAACATCTTGGATATAAATATTCGCTGATTTTAAAAATAATGTTTTCTCTTTGTCATATTTGAGCTCATTGGAACTGTATCCATTTTACTGGGAGCAACTCAACATGGAAAATCAACTTTTCATTTAAGCCTTAAAGGAGTTCATTGTTACCATGCATACTTTCAGTTTGGTAATATAGCAATTTTCTCTAATTTCTTCCATGTTAAACGGTGTATTAAGCATGTATTATTCTGCAAGCAGATGAAGGAATAATAAATAGAAGCATCTGCTACCCTCAAGTTTAGAAACGATTTAGAAATAAGACAAAAATATTAACAAGCAGACAACCAAAATTTTGTCATTTCTACTAACAGGTATGTGTGGCAACGAGCCCGAGATCCCTCAGTTCAGTTCAGTCGCTCAGTCGTGTCCGACTCTCCACGACCCCATGAATCGCAGCACGCCAGGCCTCCCTGCCCATCACCATCTCCCGGAGTTCACTCAGACTCACGTTCATCGAGTCTGTGATGACATCCAGCCATCTCATCCTCGGTCGTCCCCTTCTCCTGCCCCCAATCCCTCCCAGCATCAGAGTCTTTTCCAATGAGTCAACTCTTCTCATGAGGTGGCCAAAGTACTGGAATTTCAGCTTTAGCATCATTCCTTCCAAGATCCCTAGCTTCACCCTATTTATAGTAATGAAGCAAGTCCTCCTGCTTAGCATGCAATATCTCTCTTTTTAAGCATTAATATATTTCTCTCTAAAACATAGCTAAGTTAGACTATACTTTCTCAAAAACATTCATGCTCTGAAAAGTAAAAAAGTAATTTTGAACGACATCATCTGTAAGACTTGATATGTAGTTCTTAAAAGCCAACCTAACACAACAATGTGGATGCATTTAATGTTACTAAACTGTACACTTAAAATGGTGAAAATGGTATATTTTACTACGCAGGCAAAAACAAACCAACCCCCAAACAAAAACAACAACAAAAAAAACAAGCTAGCTCTGCTCCCTATCTCCATTCTTACAGTATTAAAATTTTCTCAACTACTAAAATTCTTGGTCAACAAATATCTGGTATGAGCCCACTTAGCTCCGAGGAATGATGGACTTTCTAGTTATTATTTACATTTACAATATCAAGTCTGGAACTCCAATGTATATAGTATATTATACATGAAAAAATTAATAACATCCACTCAAAAACTACAATCAAATCCAATCTGTCATTTGTCCTTCGACATAGACACAGGAGAGAAGTAGCTACATCTTAGTCTTACATTGTAAAGTGACCATTTAATTTTCAAAAGTTTATTGACATGTTACTTTTTAAAAAATGTATATTTTCCTAAGTGCTAGGGATCACAAAATGTTCTAAAATCACTTACAGGCTCAACATGTAATCCTAACATTTCAATGGAATAAAATGTTTGTTTTGTTTTTTATTGGTGTGTTTAATTTCTCACATGTAATTGTTTTAAAACTGTGTAATATTTTACAGTACAAAGTTATAATATAGCTAAAATACATTCAATCACGTAAATATCGTAAAATACTATTTGAATTCATCCAAGAGTTTATCATTAAACTGAAACCATGTGGCTAAGGTGTTTGGAAAGAACTTATATTTTATTTACATAGGAAGTCAGTAAATATTGTTTATGAGAGAGTAACTATTCACCTAATTAAATATCAAGTCCAAGTATAAATTAGAATGTGTGCTTATCTGTAATGCTCATTTGTAAGGATCAGAGATTTATATCCCTGCTAGGAAGTCATTAACCAAGGATAGCAGAGGAAAATAAAAAGGCTATGAAACTTTACATTAAAAGCAGTTTGCTAATCTCCAAGCATTTCCTCTGATTCACTAAGATCTGTCTCCGTCAGTAAGCACATACAGGCAACTATTCTCACATGTTTTGTCTAAATTATAACTGAGAAATTTTCAGTGAGCTTTTCCTCACAGACTTGTTTATCAATTTACATTAAAAGCAGTTTACTAATCTCCAAGCATTTCCTCTGATTCACTAAGATCTGTCTCCGTCAGTAAGCACATACAGGCAACTATTCTCACATGTTTTGTCTAAATTATAACTGAGAAATTTTCAGTGAGCTTTTCCTCACAGACTTGTTTATCAATTTGACTAACAAATAGAACAATGCAAATCCAGGGGTTTAAGCATGTGCATTTCTAGAAATCAACCAATACCTGAAATTCTGACTACTGAACAGAATTTCAGTAGTACTGGGACATTTCTACCAACAGGGCATATTTGCAGGTCACAGAAAAAGCTCCCTCCCCTAACCCCTGACTCACTGGAGAAGACCCTGATGCTGGGAAAGATTGAGGGAAGGAGGAGAAGGGGACAAGAGAGGATTAAATTGTTGGATGGTGTCACTGACTCAATGGACAAGTTTGAGCAAACTCTGGGAGACAGTGAAGGACAGGGAAGCCTGACATGCTGCAATTCATGGGATCGCAAAGAACTGGACAGGACTTAGAGACTGAATCTCCTTTTATTAATCTCCTTCCTGCTTTTCACTCTTTACATTTAACACATTTATCTCCACTCATCCTTCTGTATCTTCTGTTTCTCTCTTATCTTGCTACCAAATTTTAAACTGTTTATGGATTTTACTAAATGCCTGCATTTTCTCATTTCAACACACCTTCAGTTCATTGCAAAATGGTATCTAGTATCAATAGGTTTTCACAGTAGAGACCATATTTACTGAATTTTTTAAATGAAAATTTTCAAAGTCCTAGAGATTGTGACTGGTAAGTCTATGGAAGAATTCAATAATCAATATTCTTTTTTTTTTTTAACAAGTAACTGCTGTGGCTCTAATTCTTTTCCTCAAACATGCTCGTTTTCAGTTACACTGGTCACAGTTTCTTAATCTACATGGATTTGTCTTCTTGTGCTCACCTCTTACATGTTGATTATAAGCTGAAGGTATCTGCCAGCCCTCTCTTTTCCCACCTCATCTTTGGAAGCATTTATCTGTAGTCCATGCTCCAACCACAACCTATGAAGAAACTCTTCTCTAATCTGTCTCTCCAGTCCAGATTTATCGTCTGATTCCTTAATCATTATACAGGATGTCTTATGTGTTAATATGCCTGGATACCCCACAGGCTGTGTAAATTCAATATATCTCAACCTTATCTCATTGTATCTTTGTATGCCAAATTACTCTTTTTCAGTTCAATATCTTAGTTAATGGTGCCATTAACCTAAGTGAAAAACCTAAAATCCTTAACCAAATTCTCTTGCACTTTCAATCTGTCCACACAAATCACTTATGAATACACAAGTTTATCCTGTAATTGTGTAGCTCTTACTAATTGGAAAGCAAAATAGTACAACCATTCTGAAACAATTTTATTTTTATCAATTTCTTACAAAGTTAAACATAATCTCACCATAGGACCTAGCAATACCATTCATAGATATGTGCCCAGTTGATTTGAAAATTTACATCTATACTAAGATAGGAACAAAACTGTTTATTATAGTTTTATTCATAATTTCCCAGAACAGGAATCAACCAAGATGCATTCAACCAATGAATAAACTGCTGTATAGCCACACAATTAAATAATCAGGAAAAAAGAAATGAGTTATGCCACTAAAAGATGCAGATAAACCTGAAATGAATATTGCTAAGTAAAAGAAGCCAATCTGAAAAGACTACATAATATATGATCCCAAATATATTTCCATATATTGAAGAATCCTTGCATCCCTGGAAAAAACCCAACTTTATCCTGGCGTATGAGCTTTTTGATGTGTTGATGAATTCTGTTTGCTAAAATTTTGTTGAGAATTTTTGCATCTATGTTCATCAGTGATATTGGCCTCTAGTTTTCCTTTTTTGTGTTGTCTTTGTCTGGCTTTGGTATCAGGGTGATGGCAGCCTCATAGAATGAGTTTGGAAGTGTTCCTTCCTCTGCAATTTCTTGAAAGAGTTTTAGAAGAATAAGCNATTTTTGCATCTATGTTCATCAGTGATATTGGCCTGTAGTTTTCCTTTTTTGTGTTGTCTTTGTCTGGCTTTGGTATCAGGGTGATGGCAGCCTCATAGAATGAGTTTGGAAGTGTTCCTTCCTCTGCAATTTCTTGAAAGAGTTTTAGAAGAATAAGCATTAGCTCTCCTCTTGATGAAAATGAAAGAGGAGAGTGAAAAAGTTGGCTTAAAGCTCAACATTCAGAAAATGAAAATCATGGCATCTGGTCCCATCACTTCATGGAAAATAGATGGGGAAACAGTGGAAACAGTGTCAGACTTTATTTTGGGGGCTCCAAAATCACTGCAAATGATGACTGCAGCCATGAAATTAGAAGACACTTACTCCTTGGAAGAAAAGTTATGACCAACCTAGATAGCATTTTCAAAAGCAGAGACATTACTTTGCCGACTAAGGTCCGTCTAGTCAAGGCTATGGTTTTTCCTGTGGTCATGTATGGATGTGAGAGTTGGACTATAAAGAAAGCTGAGCACTGAAGAATTGATGGAGAAGACTCTTGAGAGTCCCTTGGGCTGCAAGGAGATCCAATCTGTCTATCCTAAAGAAAATCAGTCCTGGGTGTTCATTGGGAGGACTGATGTTGAAGCTGAAACTCCAATACTTTGGCCACCTGATGTGTAGAGCTGACTCATTGGAAAAGACCCTGATGCTGGGGAAAATTGAGGGCAGGTGGAGAAGGGGACAACAGAGGATGAGATGGTTGGATGGTATCGCCAATTCAATGGACATGAGTTTGGGTAAACTCTGGGAGTTGGTGATGGACAGGGAAGCCTGGCATGCTGTGGTTCACGGGTTGCAGACTGAGCGACTGAGCTGAACTGAAGTGAGTCAAGAAAAGAAAGATAAATACCATATTCTAACACATATGTAAGCCTTTGACTGTGTGGATCACAATAAACTGTGGAAAATTCTGAAAGAGATAGGAATACCAGACCACCTGATCTGCCTTTTGAGAAATTGCCACCTGATGTGAAGAGCAGACTCATTTGAAAAGACCCCTAATGTTAGGAAAGATTGAAGGCAGGAGAAGAAGGGACAACAGAGGATGAGGTGGTTGGGTGGCATCACTGACTCAGTGGACATGGGTTTGGATGAACCTCGGGAGTTGGTGATGGACAGGGAGGCCTGGCGTGCTGCGATTCATGGGGTCGCAAAGAATCGGACACGACTGAGCGACTGAACTGATAGTTGATTGGCAATATTGTGTTAATTTCTGCTATACAGCAAATATATGTATATATTCTTTTCCATTATGGTTTATCATAGAATATTGAATACAGTTCCCTGTGCTATACGGTAGAACTTTGTTGTTTACCTATTCTGGATATAACAGTTTGCATCTGCTAATCCCAAACCCCCAATTCATCCCCAATTGGCAACCACAAGTTTGTTCTCCATGTCTGTGAGTCTGTTTATGTTTCATAGAGATATTCATTTGAAGCATATTTTAGATTCCACAAGTGAGTGATATCATATGGTATTTGTCTTTCTCTCTCTGACTTACTTTGCTTAGACTGATAATCTCTAGGTTCATCCATGTTGCCTCAAATGGCATTATTTCATTCTTTTCTGTGGCTCAGTTATATTTTTTTGTGTATATGTGTGTGTATGTTTACCCCACTTCTTTATCCATTCATCTGTTAATGGATATTTAGTTTGTTTATGTGTCTTGACTATTGTAAATAGTGCTGCTATGAATATAACAGTGCAAGTATGTTTTCAAATTATAGTTTTGTCTGGGTATATGCCCAGGAGTGGGATTGCTGAATCACATGGCAACTCTATTTTTAGTTTTTGAGGAACCTCCATACTATTTTCCTTAGTAGCAGCACCGAGTTACATTCCCACCAACATTAAAGGAGTGTTCCCTTTTTTCCACACCCTCTCCAGCATTTGCTATTTATAGACTTTTTTAATGATGGCCATTCTGACTAATGCGAGGTGGTACCTCATTGTAGTTTTGATTTGCATTTCTTTAGTAATTAGTGATGGTGAGCATCTTTTCATGTATCTTTTGGTTATCTGTATATCTTCTTTGGATAAATGTCTATTTAGGTGTTCTGCCCATTTTCAATTGGGCTGTTTGTTTTTTTGTTATTCAAATGTATTAGCTGTTTGTATATTTTGGAAATTAAGCCCTTGTCACTCGCATCATTTGCAAATATTTTCTCCCATTCTAGGAGTTGTCTTTTCGTTTCGTTTATGGTTCTCTTTGCTGTGCAAAAGTTTTTGAGTTTAATTAGGTCCCATTTGTTTATTTTTGCTTTTATATCTATTGACTTGGGAGTATGGCCTAAGAAAACATTGGTATGATTTATGAGACTAGAAAATGATTTTCCTTCTGTAGATTGTGGGAATTTTAGTTTTATTCCTCTATACAAATTAATATTCTGTCTTTTAATGATCATGTACCTGTAGATGTGAATAACATGTTGGGATATATTGAAGAAAATACAGGCATGGATAATCTAGGAATTTTGTCAAGTCTCTATTCCTGGTAGAGTTGGAACCCAGAAAACAGTTTTGGGGAAGCTTTGATGAACTTCAAACAAAGACTAGGATGGCAAACTCAGGGCAAAAGCCATCACAGTAAAGAGAGTAATGCTTGCAAAAAACAAACAGGGGGCTGAAAAGATGGTATGGGCATCTTGTCTCCAGTGCCTCCAGGGTGATCAAGAAGAATCCAGATAATGGCATCTTAACATCATCTTCCATCATTACTGTACTACTAGAATAGTATTTTTTTTAAAGACCAAAGCTTCACATCAAAATGCAAGAAAAGTATCATATAAGTCAAAAGTTCTCAACCAAAATTAGAAAGAATATGCAGAGTATATGTACCCTCATATGCTGGAGATTTCCTTTTTGGGGAGATCTGCCAAGAACTTGTTGTAAGTATAGATAGAGATGTATTGTTTTTTTGACACAGCTCCCCTAGAGAGTCTAATGTGCCTCTTAGTAGATTACCGCTGTTGTAGTTCAAGTGTGATTTGATTCTACAGTAAATTTTCTAACTTGAGAAAATGCTGATCTCATCCTCTTAGACCCTATCTACTGGCATTTTCAGAAGTTTATTGGATTTTTCACCATCGTTATTTCCATTAAGAGGGTACATATAAAACTTCCATTCAGCATTCACATTGCTAGGTGATAAGATTCTTAATACCTATTTAGAGAGCAGCCAATTGCTTTATTATAACTACAATAAATTTTAAATAAACCAAAAATAAATTATAGAGGAATTAGGAAATGCCCCCAAATAATAAACATGAGAGGCTTTCTGGTGAAGAAAGAATTCCATTTTTTCCTACAGTCACTGAAATAACCTTACTCAAAAGCCTACATTCACTAGACTTAGGCTGCCTAATGGGGGATGTAAAATTTTGAAACTGGTCTCCACCTGTCTAGTATATGAGTTAAACTTTAAAAAATGAAACAGAAGGAGGAGCAGAAGGAGAAGAAGAAAGGGAGGAGAACCCTGTCTCAAGAAAATGGAATGTGACTTTGGGAGAAATCACTAACCAAACTAGGGAAACTAGGTAGACTTCTGTGGGAAGCATTCCAAAGTTTTTCCTTTTTTGAGTGGGGAGGGGTTAGGGTTAGTAGGAAAGTGCCATTTAATGATTCATTAGAAATGCTAGACCTTTAGCTGACAAAAAAGGAAGGGCATTGCATGCTAGAGAAAATAATTTGTGCAAAGTAGAAACCATGAAGGATGTATGATATTTGGGAAACAGGGGAATGTTCTATATATGGACAATTACTGAACCAAACGTGAGTCTTCTAGTCTGCCAGGAGTAAAGCCAACATGCTGACACCAGGTGAAGAAAAGTATGGTGTTGATTGCAAGTGCCCAATGTGGGGGTCAAGCAATAAGAATGGGCACCTCATACTCAAAGCATCTGAACTCTGATGGTTCTGGGAAGGCTCTTTAAAGACAAGGCAAGAGAGAGGGTCTCAGAGTGCGTGATCAGCTTGTGTACAACCTTCTGATTAGAGGTGGTGAGGTATAAGGGGATGTTTCATCAGCCTTCTGATTCCAAGCCTTCTGGGTCTATGTGCTGCTTCTCATCATGCAGTTAACTTCTTCCCTCTGGTGGGAGCTTTAGTATTTGCAAAACAACTCAAGGATGAAGCTCAGAAAAATATCTGTAGCTCCTGAGGAGGAACTAAAAGTCCTTGACTCTGTCTTATGCTTGTAAATAAACTATTATTATTTTGTCTTGCTTGACTTTTTTGTTTCTGCATTTTCATACTTCTCTGATTAAATTTGCTCTTTGAAACTCAAGGAAGGCCTAGGAGCCTAAAGTTTTTCTACAAATAAGAGGCAGGTGGAGGAAAAGGTGGGAGTCTGACCCTAGGGAAACCCTGCTGGGTCCTGCTCAGTTTCAGTGGCAAGAAATGAGGCTGTGGATAAGACCTTGAAAGCTGTGCTAGGGCGTTTACAGTGAAGCAGGCCTTCATATCAGTTAGCCACGCAAATGGGTCTCCAGACGCTCTCCAGACTCTTGCTGTGTCTGTGTTATACATGTACACTGACTGGCTGTATCACCTTGGTAAAGTAAGTGACTCTCTAGGCCATACTTTCTTCACTACAAACATGGTTATAATAATAGCACTTATCTCTCAGGATAGCCACAAGGGTATATGAGATGGTATAACTGAAGCATGCAATGAGGTTTAGAAGTTATCAGAATTATCTAGTGTATAAGCAAAGGCTAGCTAAAGCATGTTGAAAAGATGTAGCTTGATTGTAAATTCAATATAGAAAAAGTGGTAGGAGGTGGAGGTCAGGTCTGGAAGAGGCAGTGGCAAAAATCCAAATACATGACAGAGTAGAACGCAGGAGACATAGTTTAGTTAGAATTCTAGAATCTAGAAAATGTGGGTGACAAGAGAGGATGAGGAACCAAGTCATTCAAGCTAGAGCCTGAAAACTGAGTAAAAGTCTAATAGAGTAAGAGGAGGGGCTACAGAGGAGCCCGAGGAAACGCCGCTTGCAAAGGCACAGCCACATGAGGGATCACCGTGTGTTTGGAGAAAGAGAGGGCTATTGTCTGATGTGGGTGTAGGGGGCAGAGAGGGATGTGGTGGAAACAGAGCCAGGAGCAATGTCTAGGGATCCGTTTGTGATGAGCATCAAATATCCTGTTGGGATACTTGAATTTCCTCCCACAGTAGTGTGTAGCTCTTCACTGTTTTTGACATAATCAGTGACTTAATATATCCTGTATTCAGAAACCCAACACCTGGTTTGACAGTGATTTTTTTTTGTTGTATCATAAACATTTAGGATATTTTATTATGAGACTCTGGGTCATATTCAATCTTTTTTAGGAGGAAGTCCCCCTGTTGAGGTGTCACTGCAACTAGTAGGGTTGTGTGTGTGTGTTCAGCTTCCTGCTGAGCACCACTGACACAGCTCTGGCAAAAATGGAGTGCTGACTTCCCCTGCCTCCTTGCATACGAGTACAGTGAAGGCTCAGGTCCTCTCACTGCCCTGCTGTCTTTTCCCCAGTAGTGATCTGATGCTGACTATCTAAGTAAGGCCAGCACCTTGTTGAGCCCAATTGTCCCTAGGGAAGTAGAGAGCTGGTTCACACTGCTTTGTAGTTGCAGCAGGGTAGAAGCTCATCTCGTCACTGGGCTCCCCTTTACAAGTAGGATTGGATACAGGTGAGAAGAGGACTGTTAGTCCCACCTCACACTCCCTCCTTAAGTCTCATTGCTGCCAAATGACAAGTGGAGGCTCATTTCTCCCCTGTGCCCCACTGACCATGCCCTGGCAAGGGAATCAGACAGTGGGTAGGATGAAGGTCGGTTCCCTTCTTGGTCCCACCGACACTCAGGGTAGGGAGGCAGGTATGATTTTTCCATCAGTGTTTATCTAGAGTGGGGCACATATTACCAGAAGGTTTTCTGTTCTCTTGAGGCCGCTCTTTCCCTTGTTCTCTGACTAAAAGGAATAGGATTTTCTTGGAGCTTTTTTCGTCTGTGTCTCTTGGCAGTTTGGGGAGGCAGCACCCTCTCCACAGCTTACAGAAAGTGAAAGTGAAGTAGCTCAGTCGTGTCCGACTCTTTGCGACTCCATGGACTGTAGCCCACCAGGCTCCTCTGTCCATGGGATTCTCCAGGCAACAATACTGGAGTGGGTTGCCGTTTCCTTCTCCAGGGGATCTTCCCAATGCAGGGATCGAACCCAGGTCTCCTGCATTGCAGGCAGACGCTTTAACCTCTGAGCCACCAGGGAAGCCCACAGCTTACAGAAGCAATACAGAAACACGGGGACTCAAACTGTGTTGTTCCTCAAGCTTCAGAGTCCTAGAGTCTTCCTTCTTCTTTGTTCTTTTTAGAGTCTCCCTATGCTTGTTTGTTGGGTTGCATCCAGGATTATTTTTAGCAATAAGAGGGAGGACTTAAGGGGAATAGAGCTTCATTTTCAACAGAAGCAGAAGTCTATGCCTTCAAACATTTATCAATGTTTATCCACTTTCTGGAACTTTCCTAGCAGTCCATGCTTCCAATGCAGGGAGCATGTGTTCAATCCCTGGGCAGGGGACTAAGGTCCCACATGCTGCATGGTGCAGCCATACATACCTTCTTATTTTGTACTAGAAATTTGTTCTAATACAAGTTAGCTTAACATATCCAGCTACAGAAGTTTGCACACTTACTTTGAACAGAGAGTTGGCTAGAATGAAATGTGTCAGAGTCAAATGAGATTCCTCTAGTGGAGAAGGCAATGGCACCCCACTCCAGTACTCTTGCCTGGGAAATCCCATGGACGGATGAGCCTGGTAGGCTCAGTCCATGGGGTCGCTGAGTGTCGGACATGACTAAGCGACTTCACTTTCGCTTTTCACTTTCATGCACTGGAGAAGGAAATGGCAACCTATTCCAGTGTTCTTGCCTGGAGAATCCCAAGGACGGGGGAGCCTGGTGGGCTGCCGTCTATGGGGTCGCACAGAGTCGGACATGACTGAAGTGACTTAGCGGCAGGGGTGAAATATTCTCAAAGAGCCCCTCATTCTGCCCCTCCAGAGAGAGTATGTGCCTTAAGAGAAATCAGATTAATAAGCAGATATTCATGACTTTGAGCTTTTGCTTAATCTTTATATGCATCAGTAACATCCTCTGTAAAATACACATTGGGGAAAAAAAGTTTGTTGTTCTGAGGATTAATTGGGTTAATGCTTGTAAATGACTGGGAACAGTAACTGCTGCTGCTGCTGCTGCTGCTGCTAAGTCGCTTCAGTCGTGTCCGACTCTGTGCGACCCCACAGATGGCAGCCCATCGGGCTCCGCCATCCCTGGGATTCTCCAGGCAAGAACACTGGAGTGGGTTGCCATTTCCTTCTCCAATGCGTGAAAGTGAAGTCGCTCAGTCGTGTCCGACTCAGCGACCCCATGGACTGCAGCCTACCAGGCTCCTCCGTCCATGGGATTTTCCAGGCAAGAGTACTGGAGTGGGGTGCCATTGCCTTCTCCGGGGAACAGTAACTGGAAGGTAGTAAATAGTCTCATACTGTTAGCTCCTTTGCTAATACTTTTGCCACTGCTACTATTGCTAGCATTTGACTTCTACATTTTCTAACTGTCCTACCATGAGGAGACATAAGGGAGACATTATTCAGCAGAGGTTGGCTACAAAAATTTCACTAAACTAGCCTGGAATTCTAGTTGCCAAAATGAGTTAAACATTGTCAAGGCAGTGACATAATTGTGGTGAGCAAGGGGTTGTATAAAAACCTGTCAGAGTTTTAATAGGATCAGACACAAACATTCAATCACTTGAATCAGGCTGACATTCAACAGATTAAAAGGTAACATAGTCAGTGGTTCATACTAGAGCAAAAGCTTTATTCAACCATCTGTTCATTTTTATTTTTTCATTTGGAATGTGCAATTATGCTTGCTATGTTCCAAGAATTGTGTGGAAATTAGATGCATGGGGAAAGGAGAAAGACATTGGAATGTCTATATACAACTTCCAATATTTTGGAGAAAATATATGCTTAATCTGTAATTGCAAGTGCACTGAGCATTCTGAAGAAAATATGCAGGTTTCTATGAGGAGATAATACGTGTACTTATTTGGTCTGAAGTCTCAAGAAGATTTCCAAAAAGGATGAGAAAAACACTTAGGTTGGTGCCTGTGGTTTAAGTGGGTATTACCCTGATGAGGGGAAAAAGTGTATTCAGGTAGAGTTACTGCATGTGAGAGGGTCCTGAGGCAGCAAATAATATGGCCTTGCTTAAGGATTTAAAAGACCAATTTATTTATTTCTAGGGTTTGAGTGTTTGAGGACCAAGAGAAGAGTAATAAGAAAGAAAAATAAAATGGGCCACATTCAAGATTTTTATTTGTCTTTAGTAGATAGATGATAAATAGGTAGACAGATTAAAATGATTTTTTTTTAAGGAGTTAGCTTACATGATTGTTCAGTTCAGTCGCTCAGTTGTGTCCGACTCTTTGCGAACCCATGAATCGCAGCATGCCAGGCCTCCCTGTCCATCACCAACTCCCGGAGTTCACTCAGATTCACGTCCATGGAGTCAGTGATGCCATCCAGCCATCTCATCCTCTGTCATCCCCTTCTCCTCCTGCCCCCAATCCCTCCCAGCATCAGAGTCTTCTCCAATGAGTCAACTCTTC
>SJYT01044453.1:170228-198400 GCA_006410635.1 Cephalophus harveyi | reverse complement strand
TGCCCCAAATCCCTCCCAGCATCAGAGTCTTTTCCAATGAGTCAACTCTTCGCATGAGGTGGCCAAAGTACTGGAGTTTCAGCTTTAGCATCATTCCTTCCAAAGAACACCCAGGACCGATTTCTTTTAACCATATATAAAAATACCTTCATGGCAACATCTGGATTGGTGTTTGACCAAACAACTGGCCACTCAACACATAAAATTTAGCTATCTCAGGAGTATTATTGTAAAATGTATAAATTGGTGGCTGGAAATGGAGCTGCTGACAGTGAAAGTAAAGAGAAAAATCCAGGACTCAGAATATAAAGACTTGGTAATTAAATGTAGGTGTTTGAAGGTGAAAAAAAGAAATCAATTCAGGTTTCTGAATCAATCAATATGTTGATTGAATGATGGTGCTCCTTACTGAGGTATGGAACGTTGGAGGGGAGCAAGTTGGAAGTATAAGGATATAATTTGTTTAGTTTCAGATAATTTGTGCTTGAGAGTCAATGAACAAAAATATTCCTATCTGAAGGTTTAGAAGACAGGGAAAGAGAAATAAATATGATAGTCATCAGTATATACAGATAAATTTCACGGGGGAAACATAGTCTAGTTCGCTCATGCTTTCTTAGTAGGATGTGCGTCTGACTACGAACACTCCCTAGGAATTAAAGAGTTTGCCTACTTACTCCCTAGGATTTCAGAAACCTTGCTTATCTTATACAGAGAAGTCACCTGTTTTGACCTGAAAGAAGAATTCACAGTTGGTTTGGACACAGGCATCTCACCCTATTCTTTAATGGGTCCTCTATGACGAGGCTGGTGCCAGAGATCAAGAACACAGACCAGAATTTATGGGTCCAAAAGTCACACTGCTAGAAGATAAACTTCCTGCAAGAAGAAAGTCTCCAGCAGTTTTACCATCTGGTTCTCTTTGGTCATCTCCCCACAAAATGTATTTAGTCATAACTGTAATTATCATGCTTATTTCGGGGTAAGCTGCTGCTGAAGATGGACATAGTCTGAAAGGTTTGAAAATACAAAGCCCCTAACTTACAGCAAAGAATGTCTTTTGAAAAGGTATGAATACAATTTTGAAATAATTTTTAGCATATCAAGTGTTTTTTACATAGGAACAAATGTTTGTTGATAACTTCAATTTTGCTTTATTAAAGAGAACTTACTATTAGCCTCTGATTAATAATTTGGTTTCAGAAAGTCCATCTTCTACCTTCATCAAGAAGCTCCATATCGGCTAATTACATATGGACCATTATATTTAGAGCACAGCTACTCAATTTCTTTTTATTATTATATTTATGGTATTTTATTATATTAATTCCTGCAAAACAACAGACTTCACTAAGAAAATATTTTTCTAGAAAGCTCTCTCTTCAGAGCCCCCTTAATCTCATTGTTCCTGAGGCTGTAGATGAGGGGGTTCAACATGGGGATCACCACCATGTAGAACACAGACACCACCTTGTTCTGGTCAGTTGAGTAGCTGGACTTGGGCATCACGTAAATGAATGTGATGGTCCCATAGAACAGAGTGACTGCTGTGAGGTGGGACGTGCAGGTGGAGAAGGCCTTGTGGCGCCCCTCGGTGGAGTGCATCTTGAGGATGGTGATGAGGATGTAGATGTAGGATACAGTTATAACAACTGCTGTGACCACAATAATGGAGCCAGCCGTAAATGAGGGGACAAGTGCAGGGATACTGACGTCAGAACAGGAGAGTTCAACCAAAGGAGCAAAATCGCAGAAAAAATGATTGACTTGATTTGGTCCACAGAAAAGTAAAAAATAGAAGGAAATAGTAAAGGAGGAAGCATCGAAAAAACCACCTATGTAAGCCACTGTGAGTAACTGGACACAGACTTGTGTGGACATTTTGGTGGAATAAAGCAGTGGGCTGCAGATTGCTATGAAGCGATCATATGCCATGGCAGCCAGAAGGATGCACTCAGTTGACCCGAAGAAAACAGCTGAACCAAGCTGGATGGCACAGCCAGGGTAGGAGATGGTATTTTTCTCCACCAGGAAGTTTACAAGCATATTGGGTGTAACAGAAGATGAATAGCCCACATCAGCAATGGCCAAGTGTCTCAGGAAAAAATACATAGGATGATGGAGCTGAGACGAGATTCTGATAAGAATGATTGTGCTCAGATTCCCACATATAGTCACCAGGTAGATACAGAAGATGATCATGAAGAGGATGATTCGAAGGACTGGATCATTTGTTAAGCCCAGTAAAATGAACCCTGTCATTGCAGTATCGTTCCTCTGCCACAGGGAATCCATGAGATAAGGTAGCTCCTATTGTAATGAACCTGTGATGAAACACTGCATTAAAGAAACTGTAAATTCAATGATTCTATTTTCATGAATTCATATAGAAGTTATTATAAGCAAATAAATTATTCAAACTAAGCTTGGATTTTTTAACTTTAGATTCTACATTTTATACATGTGTGTCTTCTATATTTTAAAAATTGTTTTGAGTAAAAACACTTAAAAAAAAAGGCTTCAAATAATGTAGACTATTTTTTCCCTCTATATTTAATATTGATAAAATGTACTTAAGAGCCTTGAAATGAAATTAAACAATACTTAAGATGAAGTCATATCTCTTGGATGAGGATGGATAACAAATTACCTTTCCACTTTCTGACAGCTAATGTATAAACAAGGTGCCTAGTTAGTCACAATATTTACATTTTCTATCAGTAAAACAAGACCATGTTTTTGAAAGGAGAAATACAATAGAAGAAATAGAAATTTCAAATTGAAGTTATGGACGAGGTCTGTGTTGTGCTCAGTCACTTAGTCATGTCCAACTCTTTGCAGCCCCATGGACTGTAGCCCACCAGGCTCCTTTGCCCATGGAGTACTGTGAAACAAAATAATGTTATTTTCAACATGGTATGCAGCTGAATACAATTTCAGCCTGAAAGGAGTTTACCCAGCTTCATCTAGTGAGTGGCCAGGTTGAAAATCATCTCCAGATTTTCTGGATTCATTTTGTTGACTTTGTCCAAAGTCTCTGGTTGCCTTTCAGTTAAAGTCTGCAGAGCAATAAACAAAGGAAATCTTTCCACAAGACATTGACAAACAGTAAATCTGCAAAGCGTCTCAAAGCTAGTGAATCTATTAGTTTAATGACTGAGTGCCGAGTGTAGATGGTGTCAAAAGACCATGTGGGCTTCCGATCTTATGGAAAATGATGAATCCTAGTACCTTGAATTATGCCTGTTTATATGCACTAAATATACTGTAGAAACTTTGGTTAATTCAGCTAATGTTACTTGCTAGCTGACTGCTGGATTACTTCTGCCCGAGCTTGTGAGTACAGATGCAACTTTAGGGTAAAATATGCTCAAACGGTAAATGAAACTCAGTGCAACAGATTAATTCACAAAGCAAAGTCTTACCTCTTAAAATAAGAATTTGTTCATTTATAGCAATAAATTCAGAGTCATTGTTATATAGCAGCCATCCCATCTTTCATTATTGCTTATCTTTAGGGATAAGTCTCTGAAGATTTTAGAAATTCAAATGTGAATTCAAAAGCACCAGAGGTCATTATCACATTCTCAAGTGAGTATGAAACAATTTACTTCAAGTAAAAACAAGTAATCTTTAAGGTTTCTGTCAATTCTGAACTAATCATTTCTTTTTATCAGATTTTTGTGCACTTTCAACTGGTAGTTACTGAAAGTACAAATAATGAATTATCTTAAAGCTAAATATTGATTATAAGTTTACTTTGTTATTTAAGGTCAAGTAATACTAAACACTAACTGTGGAAAATTCTGAAAGAGATGGGAATACCAGACCACCTGACCTGCCTCTTGAGAAACCTGTATGCAGGTCAGGAAGCAATAGTTAGAACTGGACATGGAACAACAGACTGGCTCCAAATAGGAAAAGGAGTACGTCAAGGCTGTATATTGTCACCCTGCTTATTTAACTTATATGCAGAGTACATCATGAGAAATGCTGGGCTGGAAGAAGCACAAGCTGGAATCAAGACTGCCAGGAGAAAAATCAATAACCTCAGATATGCAGATGACACTACCCTTATGGCAGAAAGTGAAGAGGAACTAGAAAGCCTCTTGATGAAAGTAAAAGAGGAGAGTGAAAAAGTTGGCTTAAAGCTCAACATTCAGAAAACGAAGATCATGGCATCCGGTCCCATAACTTCATGGGAAATAGATGGAGAAAGAGTGGAAACAGTGTCAGACTATTTTGGGGGGCTCCAAAATCACAGCAGATGGTGATTACAGCCATGAAATTAAAAGATGCTTACTCCTTGGAAGGAAAGTTATAACCAACTTAGATAGCATATTAAAAAGCAGAGACATTACTTTGCCAATAAATGTCCATCTAGTCAAAGCTACGTAGTCATGTATGGATATGAGAGTTGGACTGTGAAGTAGTCATGTATGGATGTGAGAGTTGGACTGTGAAGAAAGCTGAGCACCGAAGAACTGATGCTTTTGAACTGTGGTGTTGGAGAAGACTCGTGAAAGTCCCTTGGACTGCAAGGAGATCCAACCAGTCCATTCTGAAGGAGATCAGCCCTGGGTGTTCATTGGAATGACTGATGTTGAAGCTGAAACTCCAGTACTTTGACCACCTCATGCGAAGAGTTGACTCATTGGAAAAGACTCTGATGCTGGGAGGGATTGGGGGCAGGAGGAGAAGGGGATGACAGAGGATGACATGGCTGGATGGCATCACCAACTCGATAGATGTGAGTTTGTGTGAACTTCGGGTGTTGGTGATGGACAGGGAGGCCTAGCGAGCTGCAATTCATGGGGTCACAAACAGTCAAACACGACTGAGCAATTGAACTGAACTGAACTGAATACTAAACATCAAATATTAAGTAGTAACATTAGCCTGGGGCAAGTACACAGGAAGGTCAGTCTTATAACTAGGGTGTAGGTGAGGCAGGCATTGATCCGACAGAGGATGTACAAGAGAACAGCTATCTTGAGTGCCCTGACCATACAAGGAGTGAGGCGGTATCTCATTATGGTTTTACTTTGCACTTTCCTGATGATTAATGATATTAAGCACCTTTTCATAATGCTGTTGGCTATTTGTATATCTTCTGTGGAGAAATGCCTTTTCATTCCTTTAATGACATTTTAATCAAGTTATTTAATTTTCTTTTTCTACTGATTTATGTGCTTAGTTGCTCAGTCATGTCCGACTTTTTGTGACCTCATGGACTATAGCCCACTAGGTTCCTCTGTCCATGGGGATTCTCCAGGCAAGAATACTGGAGTGCCCTTCTCCAGGGATTCTTCCCAATCCAGTGATCAAAACCAGGTCTCCCACATTATAGGCAGATTCCTTACCAACTGAGCCACCAGGGAAGTCCACTGATTTATGATTTCCTTTTATATTTGGTACATTATCAGATATGTGGTTAGCAAGTATTTCTCCCACTCCATAGGATGCCTTTTCATTTTATTGATTGATAATGTGATATACTACATTAATAGAATGCAAGATAAAAATCATATCATCTCCATAGATGCAGAAAAAGCATTCAATGAAATTCAACATCCTTTCATGATCTAAAACTCTCAACAAATTATGTATGGAAGCAATGTACCTCAACATAAGGAAAGGTTACATATGACAAGCCCACAGCTAAAAACATACTCACCAGTGAAAAACTGAAAGTTTTACCTCTAATATCAGGAAAAAGTCAAGGATACCTATTCATACCAATCCCATTCAATTTATAATCCTTTAAATTCTATCAAGAAAAATTAGACAAAATTTAAAACATAAATTTTAAAAGGCGTCCAAATTGAAAAGGAAAATGTAAAATTGTCTCTATTTTCAGGTGGCATGACCTTATATGTGGAAAATACTAGAGACTCCACAAAAAATTTGTTGGAATTAATAAGTTAATTTAGTAAAGTTTCAGGATATAAAATCAACATACAAAAATCAGCTGCCTTCCATGCCTCATAGACACTAGTGGTCTTGGCTTGTCCTTCCTTCCACGTGAAAGTGGTCCTTCCCTTTTGCCACCAGCTATCAAGTACTAATTAGTTACATAGAGACATCAGGTGAGCTTGACTGAGCTCGAAGACTGGTTTCTGATGACTATGTGATGGTTTTGAAGTTTATTGTTCCATTTTGGAGAGAAAACCAATAAATACCACCAAATATGAAAAAAAAAAAAAAAATCAGTTGCCTTTGTATATACTGGGAAAAAAAAAAAAAAACACCTGTGAAGCCTTACAAAAAAACAGGGCGTACTGTATGATTCCATTTGTATGATGAGTGAGTGAAGTCGCTCAGTCGTGTCCGACTCTTTGTGACCCCATGGACTGTAGCCTATCAGGCTCCTCCGTCCATGGGATTTTCCAGGAAAGAGCACTGGAGTGGATTGCCATTTCCTTCTCCAGGGGAACTTCTGGACCCAGGAATCAAACCTGAGTCTCCCGCGTTGCAGGCAGACGCTTTACTGTCTGAGCCACCAGGAAAGCCCAATGAAATTCTAGAACCTGCAAAGCTAAGCCTGGGTGAAAAAAATCATCAGAATAATGAATACCTCTATATGGGGGATCTCCGACTAACTGGAGAGGGGTATGGGGAAATTTCCTGGGCTGATGTAGTGTTCTATATGATGAGAGGTGTTTGAGTTACAGAGCTTAATGTATTCCCCAATATATATTGATTATACACTTAAGATTAGCATATTTCACTTTGTGTAAATTTCTGTAAAATTGCATAAAGCATAACTTATAAAAAGTATTGAACTCTAGTTATTGATATGAGTACAAAAGTACTTATGAGGAAGTGTACTGATACCTGTAATTTCCTTTGACATGTGTCATAAAATCAGATGAACTAATAGATGGATAAAGTACAAGAAGATGAGACAAACCAAAGATAATAAAATATCAATGAATGGCATAAAGTATTTTCCAAAATAATGAGAGCAATAATTCCAGTTTCAGATGATCTTCCAGAACTTTGTCACTGTCCCATCAAGAGTTGGAATCTATTTAAATGTCCTGAAACTAGATAGTACTTCAAAGTTGTCTGAATGAAAAGAATGCAGTGCAAGTGCAATAGAGAATAAAAGGTGGTATGGTGTCCACTTGGCTCTCATGAAATGCTCACCTACAGAATCCATCACCACGCACATGCAGAAAGGCTGAATCCCCATTTAAGATCTCAGACAACAGCCAGCATAAGCAGCCAGACCTGATAATGAACAAGATAACCAATGTTTCTATTATCCCTGTTGAGCCATGTCTACATGAATTTAGTTAAGTCCATTAAGTTTTGTGGTATGTTTATTACCGAGTTCAAGCTTGCCATGCTCACTGCATGACAGGCTAATAAATCTGTATGACATGTCAATAAAGAGACAAGGTGTTGAGGCAAGGAACATGACTTTATTTGGAAAGCTGGATGACCAAGAAGATGGCAGACTAATGTCTCAAAATAACCATCTTGTTGGGGGGTGGTCTAGATGCCAGGGTCTTCTCAAAGTAACCATCTTGTAGGGAGTCTAGAGAGGGACCCCTTACAAGAGAGTAGGAAGAGTTAAGAAAGTAAAGTAAAAAGGCCATTATCTTGCAAATATCTCCTGGAATGGCCAACCTTGGGGAGGGGATGTATTAATCTCTTTATTCTTATAATCTAGTCAAAGCTATGATTTTCCAGTAGTCATGTATGGATGTGAGAGTTGGACTATAAAGAAAGCTGTGCACTGAAGAACTGATGCTTTTGAACTGTGGTGTTGGAGAAGACTCTTGAGAGTCCCTTAGACTGCAAGGAGATCCAACCAGTCCATCCTAAAGGAAATCAGTCCCAAATATTCATTGGAAGGACTGATGATGAAGTTGAAACTCCAATACTTTGGCCACCTGATGCGAAGAACTGACTCACTTGAAAAGACCCTGATGCTAGGAAAGATTGAAGAAGGGAGGAGAAGGGGACAACAGAGGATGAGATTATTGGATGGTATCACCAATTTGATGGACATGAGTTTGAGCAAGCTCCAGGAGTTGGTGATGGACAGGGAGGCCTGGTGTGCTGCAGTCCATGGGGTCTCAAAGAGTCAGACATGACTAAGCAACTGAACTGAACTGAACTGATTCTTATAGCCATTCACAGGTGGACAGGGTCAGATTATCTCCCTGTGAGCCAAACAAAGGAACTTTAGTTTAACAATCACACAAAGAGAATCTTGCTGTGATTTATGTCAAAGAGTGTACTGCCTATGTTTTTCTCTAATGCTCACCCATTAAAAAAAAAAACGAAGAACAAATTTGAGTCAGTTCTAGTGAGGTGGATGAACCTAGAACCTGTTGTACAGAGTGAAGTAAGTCAGAAAAAGAAAAACAAGTATTCCATATTAACACATGTATATGGAATCTAGAAAAACAGAACTGATGAGCCTATTTGCTGTGAAGGAATGAAGAGGCAACTATAGAGAACAGTCTTATGGACCCAGTGTGGGAAGGAGAGAGTGGGACAAATGTAAAGTAGCATAAACATATATATACTACATGTGTAAAATAGAAGCTGGTGATATGTTACTGTATAACACACGGAGTCCAGCCAGGTACTCTATGATGACTTAGAGCAGTGAAGTGGGAGGAGGGGAAAAAGGCTCAAGAGGGAGATAATTATGGCTGATTTGCATTGTTGTATGGCAGAAACCATCACAACGTTTTAAAGCAATTTTCCTCCAATTAAAAAAAATTTTTAATTATAATTAAAAAACCAATCAGGTGGAAGAGCAGAGTTCCCTGAAGCAGACCATTATGTATAATAATAGTAACAATAACAGCAAAAAAGCAAAGGTTATAGTCAGTGAAACAGATCCATCATGGAGTCAGAATTGGCTCTTCCCTGCAATAGTTTCTTATACAACAGTAGGCACTACAAATTCTCTAGGTAGTACATATACAGATGCTAACAGTATAGTTGTTTCAGAATGACTTTATGTCTTCAAATTTTCATGAAGTACTGGAAAAAATTTTGAATGGCACTGCAGTAAATGGAGATTTCAATTACAATGGATTTTCCTCTTCAGCAAGGCCTTCTATAGAAGATTTACTGCATGAGAATGCTGTCATCAGAATCATTCTGTGTGTTCTTTTTCTTTTCTATCTTTCTTCTGACTGATTCCCTAGGCAATACCCTATATGACTGGCCTCTCCCTAGCCTTGTATGTAGGACAGAATACCTGTGGGACTTGGTATTAAGTAGGACTTTAAAAAAAAAATGATATAATCATCCACATTCCAAAATATATTTGAAGAAGTTGAATTTCAGTTACTTGATTTTTTTTTTCAAACAAATAGGAACAAACTTTATTGAATAATCAAGATGCTACCTCAGAATAAAAACAATGTTTTGTGAATGTCACAATGAGTTCTGGGTCCACAGAAAACAATCTTCCTGGTATTTAATGGAAAGGAAGAAACTCCCAAGTAGTGTCAAGGGGCAATGGTCTCAGGTAGCCATAGAATTCTTACTAGAATGTGCGTGAAACTTAGCTCCAGCCATGAGGAATAGAGAAGACTCCACAGTATTATTATAAGACACTTCGTAATTTCAGGTATACAGTTAATGCATCACGGACATTCAAAGGGCAAAGTGACCTAAAAATTTACCCCTAACTGATGTTAGAAAAAAAACTGTAGACAGATGTGAATGAGCCGTGACTTTCTCATTCAACTTAATGTTTTCTTCTTTTTAATAGATTGGCAGTGATTCCTCTTTGGCATTAAGGTAGGATTTTATTTATATATTTTTTCCCATAAACATTGTGCTCTATCCACTAATAAATAATAAGTAGATGTATGAGTTAATAGAAGATACTGAAAATACTAAGAATTAAATTGGACTGGAGATAAATACTGTTGTTTTGCTATTCCACATGGACAACAGCAATGAGAGAAGGTTAGAAAGCTGCACACTGAGAACAGTTTGCACACTTCAGACCAAAGTGAAGTGTGTGGAGAAAGACTGACTTCACACAGCTAACTCAGCAGAAGAGTAGGTACCACATTACAAGGCCGAGTGTGAACAGGTCAGTATTGCTGAGCACCTGCATCTGATGTTTTAGTAACTGAACTAGCAGGAACTGGATACCTATCATCTGATAGGTCTGTATGTACAACATTGTCACTGTGCAAGAAGGCCATTTACAGAGGAGAGAAGTGCTCATTAGGGATTTTGAACTATGCACTTTTGTAAGAAATAGAAGCAGAGGTTGGATTTGATCACAGGCCTTTCTAACTCTCCTCTATCAACTATCCCTTTACAAAAATACACTCCTATATAATTTTAGATCTAATCTCAAGGCTAATTAAGTGATTTCATTCTATCAATACAGTTAAACAGGAAAGAGTAAAGAAAAACATGTATAAAATCCTTATGTCATTTCCATTCTTTAATTGTAAATTTTACTGTAAACCATTGGCAATTGAATTTTTTTGTGTTTTCCTCTCCCATCTCCATTTTTCCTTTGGCTACTCAGTATGGCCATTTGGCTTCATAATTAAGTTGTTGTGATTTATGTAACACAACAAGCATTCCTTTGGTGGGTCTAATATATAGGCTCGTTGAAAGAAGTAAGGAAATAAATTTTCATCTATCTACAAAAGTCATTTATAACTAGAAAAAGCATAAGCATCATGAAACTTGAATTGTGTAAATTTTGTTAAAGTTTCTATCAAAATTCATATCTATTACTCAATAAAGCATACTCCTTGATCTTCTCATTTAAAATATTGATATCTTTCCTGAAAATTATAGAAAAACTGACTCAAAGTTGACTTTCAGTTTAGTTGCATTGGAAGTAAGTTAAATGCATTTTTCTAAAGACTTGGTGGTAAATATTTACTGTTTCTCCAGCTTTAAATGCTACCCCATGAACAGAATTAAGCAGAATTGCCAGAAAATTCCTCTAGTTCAGCCTGGAAGTGAACGATGAGTGACATAGTGGTTCCAGTAGCCCCCAGGCTGGCTATGGTTATGATGTACCTCTTGGGAGTTATATTGGTTGACAGGGTCCATTGTCCAGGATTTTGATATGGTGATGAAACAGGAGAGTCTGAAAGGTGACTTAGGAAAGAACCTTAAAATCTTTGCAATCTCACTGCCATCTCAAAGAAATTAGACTTACTAAATCTGCTAGATCTCTCTGCAAGGATGGGTAATGGACAAACTGGGAAATTGGTTTTTCAGGTAAATAAATCAATTATGTCCCTTTTAGTCTATAGAAGTGGTCTAGCCCAGGGAGGATGAATTTATCACAAAAGGCTGGACAAGAAAAGAACTCCCTCAAATTCTGTCCCTTGGAGCGTTACCAGAAGTAATGGGAATATTGTCATATTGACATGTTTTCAATCACTAGCTCCCTTGAGTGTTGTGATAAAAGTAGGTTTTATGAATATAAATGGGAAAAGGAAGTAACAAAGTCACCCTGGGAGTTTATCAAACCCTGGACATGCCAACTTTTTTCTAGTTTTTTTTTTTTTTCCTCTTCTTGGAAAGACCTAACAGAAACTTGGGATGGATGTGAGTGAGGTATAAAACTTTCAAGAAGCCTCCCTTGGTGATTCTTATATGCTCCCTACTATAGGAGTATGTGTGTATGTGTGCTAAGTTGCTTCAGATGTGTCAGACTCTTTGCGACCACACGGACTGTAGCCCACCAGGCTCCTCTGTCCCTGGGATTCTCCAGGCAAGAAAACTGAAGTGGGTTTCCATGCCCTCCTCCAGGGGATCTTCCTGACCCAGGAATCAAACCTGCTACTCTATGTCTCCTGCATTGGCAGGTGGGTTCTTTACCACTAATGCCACCAGGAGCAGTTATGGCAACTGTGTCTTATTTGATGCCACAGAAAGTGAAGTATACTGTCCAGGTCAGAAAGCAGTAATTCTTTTTGTTTTGTTCCAAGCAAGCCATTCCTAGAATTTAGAGGGATTTGGGGGGATGGGGCCAGGGTAGAATATGAAATATACTTTATTCATTAAACAAGCATGTATAAATAGTTTTGTATGTATTTTTTTCTTTGCTGAGTCTTCCATTTATTTATTTTAACTAATTTCATTTCTAGTTCCCTATTATTTTGCTTGTCCTTAAAAAAATTAAACTATAGTTTATTTACAATATTGAGTTAGTTCCAGGTGTACAGCTTCAGATTCTTTCCCATTATGGGTTACTTCAAGATATTGAATATAATTCTCTGTGCTATACAGTAGGTCTTTGTGTTTATCTATTTTTATATATAATAGTATCTATCTGTTAATCCCAAACTCCTAATTTATTTCTCCCTTTTTGGTTACCATAAGTTTGTTTTCTGTGCCTATATCTGTGAGTCTATTTCTTTTTCATAAATAGTTCATTTGTATCTTTTAAAAAAATTCTACCTGTAAGTGATATCATATGATATTTGTCTCTTCTTTTGGACATGCTTTATTTATTTATTTATGGCTGCACTGGGTCTTTGTTGCTGCACGCGGGCTTTCTCTAGTTGTGGAGAGTGGAGCTTCTCTCTAGTTGCGGATTCTCAATGCAGCGGCTTCTCCTGTGGAGCACGGGGCTCAGTGGTTGTGACTTGCTGGCTCCAGGGTGCGTGGGCTTCGGTAGCTGTGGCACAGGTGCTCATTAGTTGTGGTTCGCAGGCCCTAGAGTGTGCAGGCTTAAGTAGTTGTGGGACATGGGCTCAGGAGTTGCAGTGCGCAGGCTCTAGAGCACAGGCTCAGTAGTTGTGGCAAATGGGCTTAGTTGCTCTGAGGCATGTGGAATCTTCCCTAACCAGGGACCAAAACCATGCTTGCTGTATTGGCAGGCAATTCTTATTCATTGCATCATCAAGGAAGTCCTTTGTCTTTCTCTTTCTGACTTACTTCATTTAGCACATG
The DNA here is from genome assembly GCA_006410635.1 of Cephalophus harveyi. Classification (NCBI taxonomy): domain Eukaryota; kingdom Metazoa; phylum Chordata; class Mammalia; order Artiodactyla; family Bovidae; genus Cephalophus; species Cephalophus harveyi. The sequence continues at coordinate 185,476 of SJYT01044453.1, read as the reverse complement.
CTGTGAAGGACATTATATCATTCTTTTTTATGACTGAATAGTATTTCTCTCTCTGTGTGTGTGTGTGTGTGTGTGTGTGTGTATCTTCTTCTTCTTTATCCATTCATCTGTTGATGGACATTTAGGTTGCTTCCATATCTTGGCTGTTGTAAATGGTGCCGCTATGAACACTGGGGTGCAGATGTCTTTTCAAATTAGCATTTTTGGTTTTTTGGAGTATATACCTAGGAGTGGAGTTGTTGGGTCATATGGCAGTTCTATTTTTAGTTTTTTGAGAAATTTCTATACTGTTTTCCACATGGTTGTACCAATTTACATTTAGGGAGGTGACATTTAAACTGGGTTTGGAACAAAGACTGTGATTTAAGAAGCACAGAGGGAGAACATTGCAATTAGAGAAACAGTGTGTATATGTGTATACAGTAGGAGAGCCACCAAGGGGCACTCCATGCCTGGGGGACAATGGGATGCTTCTCACATAGAGGAATTCAGTGGCAGAAGATGAGATGGACAGGTAAACCTTGAATGCCATGCTAGGGCACTGGCACTTGCAGGAACGCTTTTTAACCCACTAGTTAAGAAGATCTACACCTGAGTAACTCTGTCTGGGTATAAATGTCAGCTCTTCCTTTAGCAAACTTTATCACCTTCACAGTTAAGTAACTCTCTAGACTATAGTTTCCTTATCTCAAAAATGGACACAATACTACTATTTATCCTGTAAGGTATTTAAGGGGCTACATGACAGAGGTGTTCTGGGTACATTAGAAAGTGTTAGTCACTCAATCACACCTGACTCTTTGTGACCCTGTGGACTGTAGCCTGCCTGGAATTCTCCAGGCATACTGGGGTGTGTGTGTGTGTGTTAGTCGCTCAGTCGTTCTTTGCAACCCCATGGACTATAGCCCACCAGTCTCCTCTGTCCATGGAATTCTCCAAGCAGGAATGCTGGAGTAAGTTGCCATTCCCTTCTCCAGGGGATCTTCCAGACCTAGGGACTGAACCCAGGTTTCCTGCATTGCAGGCAGATTCTTTACCATCTGAGCCACCAAGGAAGCCCCTCTGGATACATTGGATATCTAGACATTTTTTAACCATGTCAAGCTCATTCTCACCATGGGATCCTTGCAGTAGCTGTTTCCTGCATGTATCATGTTTTACCCCTAGATCTTATATGGGGCATGCTTACCACATTCTAATCGCAAAATATCAGTTCCATAGAAAGGGCTTTCCTGACTCTATAGTCCAATGTAGCCACCCAATCCCTCACTTCCAGATCACTTTCCTTTAATTCTCTTCATGGCATTTTTCTCTGTCTGAGATAGGAAATGTCATATGTGTCTTATCCTATATTATATTTCCCATATAAAAAATTGACTAATACATTGTATACAGTAACTAAATATTTTTTGAATCAATGTATTGACTTTAGATAGTCAATTAAGCAACCCATACCTTGGTTTCAATTTTTGTAACATCAAGATTGAAATACTACCACACATAATTGTTGGGAGAAATCTAGTGAGAAAAACACACAGAATTTTTTCCAGTGTATTTGAAATTATGAATAAATACTGGTTACCTACATCACTGCCTTGTATATTTTTTGCCCAGTAATTCAGTACTTAAACAACACACAAACTTTGCAGATAATGGTATATTTTCTCTTTTCTTCAAGCTTTGTGGATCCTGAAAAAATACTTTCCAGTGTGTTTCTACCAGTCTGTCTCCAATCTACAACTCCACACCAATGTCTTCTCACTGTTTTTCTTTCATTCCCTAACAACAGTGCCTGAAATCAAGCTCCGTATTACTTGGAACATCTGTATGTTACTTTCATGCTGTCATCTCAAACACAGAGTAGATACTTTAACAACTGATGAAGACAACCTGAGATAGTTCTTATGAGAGCTATGCTGCAAAGAAGCCCTGTCCACCAGTATATCAGTTAGCTTTATCCTGGAAGTTTTCCTGAAAGCTCAAGAATTGATCAGAACATCATGAACCAGATGAGCCATCCATTATTAGAATAGTCTCCATAACCATTTTGCTTCCATGATCTGCCTGAATGACAGACAATTATTGAACAACTCTGCCTCAGCTCATAGTTATGTACAAAAAATTAGCATACATTTCAAACTGGCGTAAGTTTGAAAGTCCACTCATTCTTAAGTCCATTCACTGACATAATTGTCGGCCAAGCAGCTACTGCCCTCTGCAGAGCACCTCTAAGGATAGAATTATTTTCCAAGAATGTTTGGAAGCTATTCAAAAGTTTTTCCTGCTCTTTGATATTGATTCAGTCAACATTGTTAAGTACTTCTCTATGCCAAGTTATGATTAGACCACACATAAAACATTTTATGTCCTTTACTCCTCATACTCTCATAAGTGAGAAAATAAATACTCTGTGTATTTCTGTTACTCGTGAAGATTCTGATTGTAGAAGCTGGAAAGGGGTGATAAATTAGGGAGCTCCTAGAATATATATTTGGGCCTACTCTATGAAATTTATATATACTCTCCTATGAGAATCTTTTTCTTCATCACTCTGAGTCCTGACATGGAATTAAGCCAACTACATTTAACTTCCATTTCTCAGGCTTTTTTGTTAAGAGTTGTCTTGTCAGTGTCTATGATTAAAAGCATCAGTACTTTCAGTGGTCTTATCAGAGTCTTAACCCCAAGAACCTCTGTACCTTTGGAGGAGAGTTGCTACATACACCAAGAGAATGGGCAATCATACCACAGGGAGCACATTCCTTCTGTGGGGATTTTCCAGTTTCTCAGACCTGCAGGATCTCCTCTTTGTGATGGTTTTCTTCTCCCATGTGACCATCCTAGCTGCAAACACATCCGTAATGGTGGCCGTCAAGCTCAGTCACAACCTTCACACTCCCATGTACTTTTTCCTCTGTGGCCTCTCCTTTTCAGAAACCTGTACCACGGTGGTAGTCATCCCTCTCATGTTGGTGGACTTGCTATCAGAGAGTAAGTCCATTTCTATTCCTGAGTGTGCCACACAGATGCTTTTCTTCTTTGGCTTAGGAACCAACAACTGCTTCATCTTGGCCGCCATGTCCTATGGCCGTTACACTGCTATCCACAACCCACTGCACTACTCCATCCTCATGACCCGTAAGATCTGCTTTCAGCTGATGATGGCTGCTTGCGTTACTGGGGCTGTGGTGTCACTGTTCATTGTCCTCATAGTATTCAACTTGTCCTTCTGTGACTCCAGCATCATCCAGCACTTTTTTTGTGACATTACACCTATAGTCTCCCTTGCCTGTGATTGCACCATTTTTCAAAAAATGATTCTTCTTGCCTCCACTGCCTTTGTGTTGGTGGGCAGCTTTATTTTAATTATGATTTCCTATGTCTTCATTGGATCCATAGTTATGAAGATGCCTTCAGCCAAGGGGAGGTATAAGGCCTTCTCAGCTTGCTCCTCCCACCTCACTGTGGTGTGCATACACTATGGATTTGCTGGCTTTGTCTATTTGAGGCCCAAGAGCAGTGACTCATTCCGTGAAGATATGCTGATGGCGGTGACATATACAGTGCTGACACCTCTGCTTAATCCCATTGTTTACAGTCTAAGAAACAGAGAAATGCAAACAGCCCTAAAGAAAGTACTAGGCAATATATGTAGGTTTTCCCCTTAGGTAGTAAATAAAAGAGCCCTGAACACTTCTAAAATTTTTATAGTGCAAGCGTTGATAAAAGTAGAGAAAGTGAAGTTATTTTTGTTCAGCCGATAAGTTGTGTCTAATACTTTGTGACTCCATGGACTGTGGTACACCAGGCTCCTCTGTCCTCACTGTCTCCCAGAGTTGGTTCAAATTCATGTCGATTGAGTCGGTGATGCTATTTAACCATCTCATCCTCTGCTGCCCTCTTCTCCTTTTGCCTTCAGTTGGAGTACTTCCAATACAAATCATCACTTTGTTATACAAAGCAATTAAAATGTGTTCTGATGACTAACATGCTCTGGTCTTACTCCTTTTCTGCCATAAAAACTAGATGTAGTTTTAAAATATTTTTAAACAAAATATTTAAAAATTTTATTACATACATATGTATACACACATATATATGCGTGTGTGTGTGTGTGTGTGCTTAGTTGCTCAATTGTTCTGACTCTTTACAACACCATGGACTGTAGCCCACCAGGATCCTCTGTCCATGGGATTCTCCAGGCAAGAATAATGGAGTGGGTAGTCATTCCATTCTCCAAGGGACTTTTCGAGCCCAGGGGTCAAACCCAGATCTTCTGCAATGCAGGCGGAGTCTTTATCATCTGAGCGATCATGGAAGCCCAGGTATATGCATACACACAAGCATATATGTATGTAGTAAGTGTATCAAAATGTTTTAGAATATTGTATTTTTTTATTCAAGTATAGATGATTTGGGAATACTATATTTTCATAATTTTGGTTTCTTTTGGAGAAGGAAGAAAATTATATTAAAAAGGATAAAAGAGAATGAAAGGAAGAGAGAGAGAAAGAAAGAGAAAGAAAGGAAAGAGAAAGATCAGTAATCTACATAATCAAAAAAGGAGAAAGCACAAACACACAAATTTAGTGTTGAAATGAGTGAAAGACCACATAGAGAGAAATTTTTAAACATTTTAATACCCCAAAAGGAAGAGGATATAGGCATATTTAGGCTGATTCATTATCTGTACAGTAGAAACTAACATAACCTTGTGAAACAACTATACTCCAATAAAAAAAATAAATTGGAGTATAGTTGCTTCACAAGGTTATGTTAGTTTCTACTGTACAGCAGAGTAAAACAGCTATACATATACAAATATCTCCCTTCTTTTGGATTTCTTTCCCATTTAGGTCACCACAGAGCACTGAGTAGAGTAGGTTCTCATTAGTTACCTATTTTCTATGCACCAGTAGTATATATATGTCAGTCCCAATCTCCCAGTTCACCCCATTGCCTGTTCCCCCTTGGTATCCATACACTTGTTCTCTCTGTCAGTCTCTCTACTTCTGTTTTGTAGATAAGATTGTCTATACCAATTTTTTTTTCGGGATTCTACATGTATGTGTTAATGTACGATATTTGTTTTTCTTTTTCTGACTGACTTCAACTCTGTATGACAGTCTCTAGGTCTATCCATGTCCTTACCAATGACCCAATTTTGTTCCTTTTTATAACTAATATTCTATTGTGTATGTATACCACATCTTCTTTCTTTATTCCTCTGCTGGATATTCAGATTGCTTCCAAGTTCTGGCTACTGTAAATCATGCTGTAATGAACATTGAGGTGCATGTGTCCTTTTGAATTATGGTTTCCTCTGGGTATATGCCCAGAGAAAATTAATTTTAAAAAATTAAAAAATAAAAGGAAAAAAAATATTTGTTTAACTCTATTCAAAGAAATAAGGAAACTAGGTGGGAATGGATGAATTTCTAAAAAAAAAAACAATGTGATGAAAGTTAGTTCAAAACTAATATGCACTTTTAGCATGTCAAATTCCAGTGATAATACAGATACCTGTCAAAGAGCTACTCTTTTCAACCCCAAGGAAGGAGTATGCTAGATGATTTCATAATGGACTTCCACAGGTCCTCAAAAAGCAAATAATTGAAATGCTGAGTTAGAGCATAGACAAAGATAAATAGCTTTGAAACCACAGAGGTGGAAGGTGCTGTAAATAACTGAATCTGAGGCCACTTGAAATAAGGGAGAGGCTGTAGGGAGGGCTGGGCATCTGAGGCCACATTGTCTAATAGCACATCCATATGGTGAGTGACATTCCCAGTGTTGTAGCTGGACTCAGGGACTGAGATGGGAGAAACAATCAAGGGGCTGGTGGCAAAGTCCTTAATAAATAAGAAGAAACCGGATGGTTGGTAAAGGACTCTGAGGAAAAAATGGTATATTGTTTCATTGCTGGATAGTATTGGTGTCAATAAGTGAAACATTATGTCATGAAGATTGCTGGTAAATGATTTAGCAATGTGGTGAGGGGCTGGGAGAATGTCAACATTATATGCAGGTGTTTGTAGAATTGGGAAGTGAGCAACTTCTCTTCAGTAGAGCTGAGAAGTCTCCTCCTTGGATAGCTAGGTTTGGTTTAGATGGAGAGGTGGATCATGTACTTTGTGAGAAGTTGGTAGGTGGAATAGAAAGAAGATTTCAGAATCAAAGTTAAACTTATAGGAGAAAGCTTAGCAAGAAAAGAGAATTTTGAAAAGCAGGGAGTTGTGTAGGAGTGAGTACTGGTGAAAAGAGCTCCCAAGTGGCTTGCAATTGGGATTCACATCACAGTTTCATTGATTGTAGCTAGTCTCGAGACTATTGGGTCTGTGGTTCTCATTCTTTACTCAACATTGAATTAAAGCTTGGCTAGAGGTTCTCTGACCGGCTATTTCACAAACTTCATCATTCCACTTTCACAAATCTCCCTGCTACTGCTGCTGCTAAGTCGCTTCATTCGTGTCCGACTCCGCAACCCCGTAGACGGCAGCCCACTAGGCTCCTCTGTCCCTGGGATTCCCTGCTAGTGTGAAAAACCTCTAACTCCTCATATAGTTATCTAAACTTTTTATTTCATTAATTACTTTAAGTCCCCAAATTTTGACCAAATTGAAATTATCTCTGGGGTGCAAGTTTGGTTTAACATATGAAAAATCAATGTAATATATCACAGAAACAGGATGAAAGCTAAAACCACATGATCAGGTCAATAGATATGACATATACACACAATGAAATGTTATTCAGCCATTAAAAAAAAAATAAGGAAATGTTGCTATTTGTGACAACATGGATGTATCTGGAGACAAAGGAAGTTAAATTCATAGTAGTAGAGAATAGAATGGTAGTTACCAGGGTTGGGGAGGTAGGGGGAATGGGAAGATGTTGGTCAAAGCGTACAAAGTTACAGTCATGTAGGATGAACAAATTCTAGAGACTGAATGTACAATATTATAACTATAGTTCATAACACTGTATTTTATACTGGAAATTTTCTAAGAGTCAATTTAAATTACTCCTATCACACCTAAAAAAGATAAGGAGATGTGAGGAGATGAATATGTTCAGTTCAGTTGCTCACTTGTGTTCGACTCTTTGCGACTCCACGGATCACAGCATGCCAGGCTTCCCTGTCCATCGCCAACTCCCAGAGCTTACTCAAACTCATGTCCGTCGAGTCGTTAGCTTGGTTGTATTTATCAATTCACTATGTATATGTAAGTCAAAACATCAGGTTGAACACGTTAAACACGAAAAATTTTTATTTTAAAAGTCTTAAAATTGTTTTAGAGGTTAAAAAGAACATGGCAACTAGCACTTTTTATCATACCATTTGAAATGGAAACCATTGTGTTTTTAAGAAACATTTTCTTTGATTGTTGTGAAAAATACATAACATGCTCAAATTTTGTTTCCTCAGTTCATAAGCTAGTGCTAGGAATAAAGGAGACACTAAATAAATAATTCATTGATTAGAATTAATGTTTAACCAACAGATACTTGTTGAATGCTTTCTCTGTACCAGACACTGTACTTTGAGTTAAGGATAATTAGTTCAACCTCCCACATTACTACTTTTACCCACCCACAAAAGTTTCTGCAACTGCCTTTCCAACTCTCAATGACCAGCTAACTCCTTTTTTCCTTCATGTCTCAGTTTAAATGTCATTTCTCCAGTAAATCTTTTCCTGAGCCTCACAAATAAATGCATTTGCCAAATGATATTATGTGAAGTTGAGATGGCTGGATGGCATCACTGACTCGATGAACGCGAGTCTGAGTGAACTCCGGGAGTTGGTGATGGACAGGGAGGCCTGGCGTGCTGCGATTCATGGGGTCGCAAAGAGTCGGACATGACTGAGCTACTGAACTGAACCGAGAGAGCAAAAAGATACAACCTGGGGCTTTTGGTAGTGAGGTAGGGTATGCATAGAACTTTGAGGTCAAAGATGCCTAAGACTTGTGAGGCCAAGATACTGGAGAGGGAAAAGAAAAACAAAAGCTATAGAGCAGTGAGCCTAAAATTCTATGTATAATTTCTCATTATGGATTTGACTACTTCCAAGTTGCACATGGGTTTGTGAAATATCAAGCACCAAGTGGAAATCAGCTTATGAGAGCTTGAAAATCTTAGCAGAGATTTGGGCATTTTGCAGCATTGGTTTCATAGAGTTTGGTATATAGGCTGTTTAAGGTAGAGGGGACCCACAGCACCATATACTTTTGGGAGTCCTGAAATACTACACCTTAGGAGTAATTGCTACATCCTAGGAACAAGGTCAAACCAGAAATAGATCATCCCAGCAAAGCACGACACCCAACCTACACTAGAAACACCACCACTTTCTATTAGGATGCACCTTTAGGAATTATACTGTACATGGAGACATCAGTCCTTTTTTTATTTGAATGATCCCTTTGGGCACTATATTTTCATTTCCTCAAAGGGATCAAGCTAGTGCTTTATTTTCCTGCCAGAATAAAATTGAATACATTATGGAAGAAGATTAGCTCATCTAGAACCTCTAAAATGTTTTTTTTTCCTTTTAAAAAAAATGTATCTATTCTTGATTGAAGGATAATTGCTTTACAATATTGTGTTGGTTTTTGCATAACATCAGCATGAAACAGCCATAGGTATACCTATGTTCTCTCCCTTTTGAACCTACCCCACATCTCCCTCCCCATCCTAACCCTCGAGGTTGTTACAGAGCCCCAGTTTGAGTTCTCTGAGACATACGGCAAATTCCCGTTGGCTATCTATTTTTACATATGGTTATGTATACGTTTACATGTTACTCTCACCATACATCCCACCCTCTCCTTCCTCTCTCCTCCATCATGTCCATAAATCTGTTCTCTATGTCTGTATGTCCATTATTGCCCTGCAAGTAGGCTCATTAGTACCATCTTATCAGTACCATCTTTCTAGATAAGTCATAGAGGATCTTGCTGTGATTTATGTCATAGACTGTTCTGCCTATGTTTTTCTCTAAGTTTTATAATTTCTGATCTTAAATTTAGATCTTTAATCCATTTGGGGTTTATCTTTGTGTATGGTGTTAAATAGAAATGGAGTTCTTCTTAGAAGAACTGGAGTTCCTTAGAAGAACTGGTGTAGCCATCATAGTCCACAAAAGAGTCCAAAATGCAGTTCTTGGATGCAATCCCCAAAATGACAGAATGATCTCTGTTCATTTCCAAGGGAAACAATTCAACATCACGGTAATCCAAGTCTATGCCCCAACCAATAATGCTGAAGAAGTTGAGATTGAACGGTTCTATGAAGATCTACAAGACCTTTTAGAACTAATACCCAAAAAAGATGACCTTTTCATTATAGGGGACTGGAATGCAAAAGTAGGAAGTCAAGAAACACCTGGAGTAATAGGCCAATTTGGCCTTGGAATGAGAAATGAGGCAGGGCAAAGGCTAATAGGGTTTTGCCAAAAGAATGCACTGGTCATAGCAAACACCCTCTTCCAACAACACAAGAGAAGACTCTACACAAGGACATCACCAGATGGTCAACACCAAAATCAGATTGATTATATTCTCTGCAGCCAAAGATGGAGAAGCTCTATACAGTCAGGAAAAACAAGACCAGGAGCTGACTGGGGCTCAAATCATGAACTCCTTATTGCCAAATTCAGACTTAAATTGAAGAAAGTGGGGAAAACCACCAGACCATTCAGGTATGACCTAAATCAAATCCCTTATGATTATACAGTGGAAGTGAGACATAGATTTAAGGGACTAGATCTGATAGAGTGCCTGATGAACTATGGATGGAGGTTTGTGACATTGTTCAGGAGACAGGGATCAAGACCATCCCCAAGAAAAAGAAATGCAAAAAAGCAAAATGGCTGTCTGAGGAGGCCTTACAAATAGCTGTGAAAAGAAGAGAAGCAAAAAGCAAAGGAGAAAAGGAAAGATACACCCATTTAAATGTAGAGTTCCAAAGAATAGCGAGGAGAGATAAGAAAGCCTTCCTCAGTGACCAATGCAAAAAATAGAGGAAAACAATAGAATGGGAAAGACTAGAAATCTCTTCAAGAAAATTAGAGATACCAAGGGAACATTTCATGCAAAGATGGGCTCAGTAAAGGACAGAAATAGTATGGACCAAACAGAAGGAGAAGCTATTAAGAAGAGGTGGCAAGAATACACAAAAGAACTATACAAAAAAGATCTTCATGACCCAGATAATCACAATGGTGTGATTACTTACCTAGAGCTAGACATCCTGGAATACGAGATCAAGTGAGCCTTAGGAAGCATCACTACAAACAAAGCTGGTGGAGGTGATCGAGTTCCAGTTGAGCTATATCAAATCCTAAAAGATGATGCTGTGAAAGCACTGCACTCAATATGCCAGCAAATTTGGAAAAGTCAACAGTGGCCACAAGAACTGGAAAAGGTCAGTTTTCATTCCAATCCCAAAGAAAGGCAATGCCAAAGAATGTTCAAACTACCACACAATTGCACTCATCTCACACACTAGTAAAGTAATGTTCAATATTCTCCAAGCCAGGGTTCAACAGTATGTGAACTGTGAACTTCCAGATGTTCAAGCTGGATTTAGAAACGGCAGAGGAACCAGAGATCAAATTCGATGATCAACATTTGTTGGATCATCAAAAAAGCAAGAGTTCTAGAAAAACATCTATTTCTGCTTTATTAGCCAGGGTTCAACAGTATGTGAACTGTGAACTTCCAGATGTTCAAGCTGGATTTAGAAACGGCAGAGGAACCAGAGATCAAATTCGATGATCAACATTTGTTGGATCATCAAAAAAGCAAGAGTTCTAGAAAAACATCTATTTCTGCTTTATTGACTATGCCAAAGCCTTTGGCTGTGTGGATCACAACAGACTCTGGAAAAATCTTCAAGATATGGGAATACCAGACCACCTTGAGAAATGGCTCCTGAGAAATCTGTGTGCAGGTCAGGAAGCAACAATTAGAACTGGACATGGACCAATAGACTGGCTTCAAATTGGGAAAGGAGTTCGTCAAGGCTGTATATTGTCACCCTGCTTATTTAACTTATATGCAGAGTACACCATGAGAAACACTGGGCTGGATGAAGCACAAGCTGGAATCAAGATTACCAGGAGAAATATCAATAACCTCAGTTACGCAGATGACACCACCCTTATGGCANGAGTTCGTCAAGGCTGTATATTGTCACCCTGCTTATTTAACTTAAATGCAGAGTACACCATGAGAAACACTGGGCTGGATGAAGCACAAGCTGGAATCAAGATTACCAGGAGAAATATCAATAACCTCAGTTACGCAGATGACACCACCCTTATGGCAGAAAGCAAAGAACTAAAGACCCTCTTGATGAAAGTGAAAGAACAGAGTGAAAAAGTTGGCTTAAAGCTCAACATTCAGAAAACTAAGATCATGGCATCTGGTCCTATCACTTCATGGCAAATAGATGGAGAAACAGTGGAAACAGTGAGGGATTTTATTTTGGGGTGGCTCCAAAATCACTGCAGATGGTGACTGCAGCCATGAAATTGAAAGGCACCTGCTCCTTGGAAGAAAAGTTATGACCAACCTAGATAGCATATTCAAAAGCAGAGACATTACTTTGCCAACAAAGGTCCATCTAGTCAAAGCTATGGTTTTTCCAGTAGTCATGTATGGATGTGAGAGTTGGACTATAAAGAAAGCTGTGCACTGAAGAACTGATGCTTTTGAACTGTGGTGTTGGAGAAGACTCTTGAGAGTCCCTTAGACTGCAAGGAGATCCAACCAGTCCATCCTAAAGGAAATCAGTCCTGGATGTTCATTGGAAAGACTGATGCTGAAGCTGAAACTCTAATACTTTGGCAACCTCATGCAAAGAACTAATTCATTGGAAAAGACCCTGATTCTGGGAAAGATTGAAGGCAGGAGGAGAAGGGAACAACAGAGGATGAGATGATTAGATGGCATCACTGAGTTGATGGACATGAGTTTGAGTAAACTCTGGAAGTTGGTGATGGACAGGGAAGCATGGCATGTTGCAGTCCTTGGGGTCACAAAGAGTCGGACATGACTGAGCAACTGAATTGAACTGACCTAGAATTCTACCTAAAATAGAAATCTCTCTCAAAAATGAGGGTTCAATAAAGATCATTTTATAATTTAAAAATATCTACTAAAATTCATCACCAGCAAACTTGCCTTAAAAGAGAAAAAATGTTTTTTTAAAAATTAGTAGTAAAACTAATGTAAGGTTTAAAGAAAGGAGTGAAGGACACCAAAAAGAATAAATATATAGGAACCTAGAGGAGGTACCCTAGATGAGGGAATAGCTTTGAGAAATAATTAAGAAACTCAGTTGACCTATATGGGTAGGTAGATGATGGTACTGTCTTATCACTTCTATGGCCTCAGATTAAAACAGAAAAAAGAAAGAATACCCTCTTGCTGAACCTAAAATAGCAACTTTATTGAAGTATAATTTACATATGCACAATTTAGGTATACAGGTTGATGACTTTTGGCAAATGTATACACTTTTGAAACCACCAAGTAAGTCACAATATACAATGATTTCCTCACCCCTAAGGAATTATCTCTTGCCTCTTTGCTTCCAGTCTTCTCCAACACTCCACTGCAGATAAGTGTTTCATGGAATCTCAGAAATGTCAGTAATTTCATAAGTTCTAATTCACTTCAGATGAACATCTTCCTGAAATTTATATAGACTAACTGTCTTTAAATATCAGAAAAATTCAGGATCTTTTGCAGTTTCCCCAAGTTCAAATCCTGCCTTTTATTAATATTTAACAATCTACAACCCATAATAAGTAGGAAACTTCCCCCAAAAAATCATGCAGAGGATTTTTTTATTGTTCCCACAGGGGTGTCCTTGACCCTTAGTTTTAGGCACACCATTTAGGAAAGACACTTTTTACCATTCCTGATATACTTTCCCCCACTTTTGGAGAGGGATCACTAGCATAACAATCCTGACATCTAAGCCTTTGCTTCTTATTCCTCTAGGAATAAATTAGCTGATGGTAGGTTTTGAAGAGAAAACTAGATATGCGATTGTATTCATTTGTGAAGGCAGTGGTACCAAAATACAATAAATGAGCTAGCTTAAGCAACAGAATTAAGACTCATTGGAGAAGACCAGGATGCTGGGAAAGATTGAAGGCAGGAGAAGGGGACAACAGAGGATGAGATGGTTGAATGGCATTACCAACTCGATGGACATGAGTCTGAGCAAGCTCCGGGAGTTGGTGATGGACAGGGAGGCCTGGCATTGCAGTCCATGGGGTCGCAAAGAGTTGGACAGGACTGAGCGACTGAACTGACTAAGCAATAGAAACATATGGTCTCACAGTTCTGGAAGCTAGAAGTCCAAGATGACTGTGTCAGCAGTTAGTTTCTTCCAAGCGCTGGGGGATCTGCTCTATGCTTCATGCTTAGCTTCTGGTGGTTTGCTGGCAATCTCTGAAGTTTCTTAACTTGTAGAAGCATACCCATATTTCTGCCTTTATCTCCATATGATGTTCTTCCTGTCTGTTATCTGTGTCCAAATGGTTCTTTTTAAAAGATGGATATCAATCATATTGGATTAGAAGCCCAGCCTGCTCCAATATGATTTCATCTTAATTACATCTGAAAGAACCCTGTTCCCAGTCAAGGTTCTATTCTAAGATACTGGTGGCTAGAATTCAGCATATGAATTTTGGAGGGACACAGTTCAACCCATAACCATCTCAGCCCTCCTTCTTCACCCTTTCTCTTGCAACTGAGCCTGGCTTCAGTGTTCTTGGCTGCTCTTGGTCAAGACATAAGCTGATGGGTAAAGGCCTAAACTGATTGGGGAGATCTGTTTAAATTACTGTCAGAGAAGAAAAGAGAGTCAAATTCTGGGATTCAGGACACAAAAATATGTGTGTTCATACGTATGTACCCCATTCTCTAATATAACTCTTTGATTCATACAGATAATATTTTGCTCTCCCATATATCTTCTTTTTGTCATTTACTTAGCTGATTTAGAATTTAGGAGGAGAAGATGAGTATCAATGTATATCCTCTCCAATAAAGACTGCAGCAGTGCCACACCTCACTCCCTACATCTGGATGACTGCAGTGTTTGAATTCCCTTAGAGTGGAAAAATGAAGGAAGCAATCTCTGCATGGATTTATTGTAATCTATCAGGGAGTGTTTAAGGGTCTACCCAAAGAGACTTAGATAGGAAGAGATCAATGTGTGATGCATAGAAGGAAAGGGATAGAGGGGGAGCTGACCATTTTGATGGGTGTGCAGTGAGGATCATCCCAAATTTGTTGGCGTACTAAACTTCAGAAAGATTTGTCATTTACTGAGGAAGGAACAGAGGAGAAGAAACAGTTTTGCAAAGAAGTCAGTGAGGAAACACTGAGCTTGAGAGTCTTGGAGAATAGGCCAGTGAAGAAGTTCATTGATCCTCCAAGGAAGGTTGCATTTGGAGATAGGGATATTGCCACACAGAATTTGTCTGACATTATTAATATGCTATAAATAAAATACATTAACTAAAATATTAATCATAAGTCATCGTGAAAGGTGTATAGGAGGAAGAGAATTGGTTCAGAGGCAGCTGCCATAACCAAACTAGATCATAAGCACTTTGGAAAGAGGCAATGGAAGTAGTGACAGTGGACGACTCCTTAAGTAATGGTACAAAATAAGTGGCAGATATTCTTTGCCTAAACCATGATTTCATATCTCCTATCTGTCAATTGTTGTTAAAACAAAGTCCCAACAACCCAGTCTCCCACTCCAAGGAAATGTCAGTGTCCAAAATCTCACTCTAGTAGCCATCTGTTAAGACAGGCTGTGAGAGGAGTCAGCTGAAATTTATAGTGTTTCTTCTGTGCTGTCTGGGTTGGATTTCTTAATTATCAAACAGAGGATTCATGATCTTTGCTCTGGCTCAAGTAAAGTAAAAATAAACAAAAGCTTCTCTGAGACACTAACAGTGTTTCCAAAAGTTGAATTATTCCTTTACCAAGGCAGGGCAGTACTTTTAAGGGTGTACCCTGAACTGCTGACTGGTCAATATTATTGTCTATTACATGCTGTTGATGAGAAGCTTCTTTTCCAAACGTTATTTTACAAGATGGTATACAATTAAATTTGATCGTTGAGGCCTCTCTCGATTTAAATGGAATTCTATAATTGGCAAGGGGGGTTTTAAATAGAAATTATTTTTCAAAGGTGTTCTCAGCTTGAA
>SJYT01044453.1:124174-168405 GCA_006410635.1 Cephalophus harveyi | reverse complement strand
CTTAAAGCTCAACATTCAGAAAACGAAGATCATGGCATCTGGTCCCATCACTTCATGGGAAATAGATGGGGAAACAGTGGAAACAGTGTCAGACTTTATTTTTTTGGGCTCCAAAATCACTGCTTATGGTGACTGCAGCCATGAAATTAGAAGACGCTTACTCCTTGGAAGAAAAGTTATGACCAACCTAGATAGCATTTTCAAAAGCAGAGACATTACTTTGCCGACCAAGGTCCGTCTAGTCAAGGCTATGGTTTTTCCTGTGGTCATGTATGGATGTGAGAGTTGGACTGTGAAGAAGGCTGAGCGCCGAAGAATTGATGCTTTTGAACTGTGGTGTTGGAGAAGACTCTTGAGAGTCCCTTGGACTGCAAGGAGATCCAAGCAGTCCATTCTGAAAGAGATCAACCCTGGGATTTCTTTGGAAGGAATGATGCTAAAGCTGAAACTCCAGTACTTTGGCCACCTCATGCGAAGAGTTTACTCATTGGAAAAGATTCTGATGCTGGGAGGGATTGGAGGCAGGAGGAGAAGGGGACAACAGAGGATGAGATGGCTGGATGGCATCACTGACTCGATGGATGTGAGTCTGAGTGAACTCCGAGGGATGGTGATGAACAGGGAGGCCTGGCGTGCTGCAATTCATGGGGTTGCAAAGAGTCGGACACGACTGAGCGACTGAACTGAACTGAACTGAACTCTACATATAAGTTAAATGACGTACTTTGACATACTCCTTTTCCTGTTTGGACCAGTCTGTTGTTCCATGTCCACTTCTAACTGTTTCTTCCTGACCTGCATATAAATTTCTCAAGAGGGAGGTCAGGTGCTCTGGTATTCCCATCTCTCTCAGAATTTTCCACAGTTCATTGTGATCCACAGTCAAAGGCTTTGGCATAGTCAATAAAGCAGAAATAGATATTTTTCTGGAACGCTCTTGCTTTTTTGATGATCCAGTAGATGTTGGCAATTTGATCTCTGGTTTCTCTCCCTTTTCTAAAACCATCTTCAGCATCTGGAAGTTTATGGTTCACGTATTGCTGAAGCCTAGCTTGGAGAATTGTGAGCATTACTTTCCTAGCGTGTGAGATGAGTGCAATTGTCCAGTAGTTTGAGCATTCTTTGGCATTGCCTTTCTTTGAGATTAGAATAAAAACTGACCTTTTCTAGTCCTGTGACCACTGCTGAGTTTTCCAAATTTTCTGGCATATTGAGTGCAGCACTTTCACAGCATCATCTTTCAGGATTTGAAACAGCTCAATTGGAATTCCATCACCTCCATTAGCTTTGTTCATAGCAATGCTTTCTGAGGCCCACTTGACTTCACATTCCAGGATGTCTGGCTCTAGATGAGTGATCACACCATCATGATTATCTGGGTCATGAAGATCTTTTTTGTACAGTTCTTCTGTGTATTCTTGCCACCTCTTCTTAATATCTTCTGTTTCTGTTATGTCCATACCATTTCTGTCCTTTATCGAGCCCATCTTTGCATGAAATCTTCCCTTGGTGTCTCTAATTTTCTTGAAGCAGTCTCTGGTCTTTCCCAGTCTGTTCTTTTCCTCTACTTCTTTGCATTGATCTCTGAAGAAATCTTTCTTGTCTCTTCTTGCTATTCTCTGGAACTCTGCATTCAGATGCTTATATCTTTCCTTTTCTCCTTTGCTTTTCACCTCTCTTCTTCTCACAGATATTTTAAGGTCTCCCCAGACAGCCATTTTGTTTTTTTGCATTTCTTTTCCATGGGGATGGTCTTGATCCCTGTCTCCTGTACAATGTCATGAACCTCATTCCATAGTTCATCAGGCACTCTGTCTATCAGATCTAGGCCGTTAATTTTATTTCTCACTTCCACTGTATATTCATAAGGGATTTTATTTATAAATATCATGATGGAGAGGCAGAAATGATGCAGTCTGTTACATATAAATTTGCATATTGAGTGTTTGGCTGGAAAGGGGTAACCTCTGAAGCTCCTCTCTGTGGAAGTTCTTTTTTAGCATCTTAAAGCATAGTGTTTCATCCAACTTGGGGAGAAAAGACTTGAATTTGACTCCCTAAAGTTTCATAGTAACATGTTAAATATGTCCAGATATTATTTTTCTAGAGTTAAATTCTTTTTATAATAAATTAAACTTTTAATGAAAACATAACTTCACAGGAATTACTTAAATGTATTTTTTTAAATCTGTTTTTAATGATGGATTATAGAAGACAGGATAAATGAGCTGCCTGTGATTTTGATTCAACTTTCAAACACATGTTAATTCTAAGCATTCTAATGTTTACATATGATCAGCCCTGTGTTAAAATCAGTCCTATTTAAATTAACTAAATGAATGAAAATAATGAATTTAAATAATGAAATATTTTACAAATTCACTCCACAAATAGCAATTTATAATGATGTGTACAGAATAGTTCTTTAATATAAGGATTTAAGTGTAGTCCTCTTGTACACTAATGCCAAATCTCAATACTTTTAAAAAGAAAGATCTAAATAATTACCCAACCCCATAAAAGAGCCCTCATTTAATTTTATACTATTTTAAATCAGATATAGTAAAAAATGTATAGGAGCATTTCTGTCTTCAAAAAACATATACAGCATCTTAAATATGTATCAGTTCAGTTCAGTGCTCAGTCATGTCTGACTGTTTGTGACCGTATGGACTGCAGCAGGCCAGGCTTCCCTGTTCATCACCAACTGTTGGAGCTTGCTCAAACTAATGCCCATGAAGTCAGTGACGGCATCCAACCATTTTATCCTCTACCGTCCCCTTTTCCTCCTGCTTTCAATCTTTTCCAGCATCAGAGTCTTTTCTAATGGGTCGGCTCTTCAAATCAGGTAGCCAAAGTATTGGAGCTTCAGTTTCAGCATCAGTCCTTTCAATGAATATTCAGGACTGATTTCCTTTAGGATTGACTGATATATGATCCTATACTAGGGCTGATTTCCTTTATAATGGATATGTGTATATACTTAAAATTTGAATTCCAAGGAAAGTTATAACTTCCAATGTTTATCTATTCCATCATTTGCCTTCTTTGTACAAAACCAGTCTAAGAATAAAAATAACTAAAACTAAAACCTAAATATTTTGAAGTTTTCTCTTTTACACAAAAGGTAATTGTTTTATCAGAGATTTCTATACACTTCTTTGTGTGATCATCCTGAGAAAGTTCTGATAATGAAGGGGGTGATGGTAATGGCAGTTAGACAATGAAAATGACACTAATTAATTTCTTGAAGTTTTCTGTTTTTTGTCCCATTCAGTATCAGTGTTATACTTTGTCCCGTGACCTTTATATTGTCATTAAATTGCTACTACAAGCATGCTTTGCTTCCCATTTGCCTTCACTCATGGCTTGAGTGAGTGATGCTTCAGTCAGTCACTTCAGAGACTGAATCCCATGGACAGAATCCCAAGGACAGAGGAGCCTGGCTGGCTACAGTCCATGGGGTCACAAAGAATCAGACATGACTGAAGCGATTGAGTATATATACACAAACATATATATATATATATATATATATAGTTTATTACAGTTACTTCAGAAAACACTGATTAATTTTTGTCCACAATATTTTTGCTAGGAAATGTGATTTTATGAAAACAAACTTCCATTCTCAACAGTTTATCATCTGCAAAGGTGAAATAATCACCTTATTTTCAAGATGGGGTAGAGATAGGTAAAAATCTGAAACACAAATGTGGGTATAGATATTATATGTGTAGATGTTGATACATAAATGAAAACCAGAGCAAGTCATATAGTTGGTTGCAAAAACAATCATCACTGGGGATTCCAGACAGAGAAATTAGCATTGACTTCATGGAATAAATGACCTTTAGCAACAGATATACTCACTTGAAAAGACAAATGAATTTAGACAGACTTTATAAAATATTTTTATAATTTGTCAGTTTTTATTGTTTGCTAAGAAAGAGCTAATATTTTTCAGATATCTTGTTTCCTCTGATTGTTAAGAAGACTGTCTAGAGGTAAGTATCATCTTTCTAAAATATTGATGTAACATTGCTTTATAACATTATGTTTCATGTGCACTATATTATATTTTGATTTCTGTATACACTAAAGTGTGCTCATCTCCAAAAACTTTGTTTTCCATCTGTCAACATACAATTTCCCCTCTTTACCCATCTTCTCTCCCTCTGTTACCTCTGGTAACCACTAGTATGATCTCTGCATCTTTGTCTGTTTTTGTCTGGTGTGTTTTGTTCATTTTTTAATGTCCCATATAATAGTGAAATCATAAAATATTTGCTTTTCCATCTGATTTATTTCACTTGGTATAATACCCTTAAGGTCCATTAATATTGTTACAAATGGTGGGATTTTACCTTTCTTATGACTGAGTAGTATTCTATTGTTTATACACACCACATCTTCTTTATTCATTCATCCATCAATAGGTTGTTTCCATATTTCAACTATTGTAAATAATGTTGTGATGGACTTTAGAGAACATGTTTTCTTTCAAATTAAAATTTCTGTGATTTTCCAAAAAATACCCAGAAGAGGAATGTTTAGATAATATGGTAGCTCTCTCTTCTTAAACTTGAGGAAATTTTCTTATATTTTTCAATAGAGGCTGAATCACTTTACATTCCCAGTAAGGTGTACATTTTCTTCAAGTCATCAATAGCACATCATTTCTTGACTTTATGACAATAGTCACTTTAATTAACATGATATCTTACTCTGGTTTTGCCTTACATTTCCATAATAATTAGTGATGATAAACATCTTTTTCTATGACTGTTGGCTGTGTGTATGCCCTCTTTGGGAAAAAAAAATGTATTCAGATCCTCTGCCCACTTTTCAGTTGAGTTGTTTTGGGGTTGTATAAGTTCTTTATATACTTTGGATATAAACCCCTTATCAGACAGAGGATTTGCAGATATTTACTTTCATTAGTCAATTGATTTTTTTTTGTTTGTTTTATTGATGGTTTCATTTGTTTTGCAGAAACGTTTTCATTTGATGTATTCTCATTTGTTTATTTTTACTTTTATTTCCCTTGCTTGAGGAGACATGCAGAAAAACATTTCCAAGATGAATGTCAAAGAGCCATTTTCTTCTCTAGGACATCTTCCTGACCAAGGGATCAAGCCCATGTCTCCTGTATTGGCATGGATGTTCTTTACCACTGAGCCATCAGGGAAGCTCCTAGTGTAAAACATTCAAAGACAATTAAAATAGATGAAGAGATATACCATGTTCTTGAATTGGAAGGCTCATGTTGTGAAAATGACTGTATTGCATAAAGAAATCTATAGGTTTAATGCAATCCCTATCAAACTACAAATGGTATTTTTCACAGAATTAGAACAAATCACTTATGATCTGTATGGAAACACAGTAAACCCTGAAGAGCAAAAAGAAATCTTGAGAAAGAAGAATGGACCTGGAGAAATCAACCTTCCTAACTTTAAATTATACTATAAAGCTACAATCATCATGACAGTATGGTATTGGCACCAAAAAAGGAAATATAAACCAATGGAACAAGTTAGAAAGCCCCAAGATAAACACATGCAGCTTATCTTTCACAAAGGAAGCAAGAATATACCATGGAGAATAAACAATCTCTTCAATAAATGGTGTTGGAAACACTGGACAGCTACATGTAAAAGGGTGAAATTAGAATACTTCCAAAGACCATACACAAAAATAAACTCAAAATGGATTAAAGATCTAAATGTAAGACCCAAAGCTATAAAACTCTTAGGGGAAAAAAATAGGTAAACTACTCTTTGACATAAATCACAGCAAAATTCTCTCTGATCCACCTCCTAGAGTAATGGAAATAAAAACAAACCAAACAAACAAACAAAAATAACTGGGACCTAATTAGCTGGTTTTAGAAAAGGCAGAGAAGCCAGAGATAAAGTTGTCAATATCCACTGGATCACCAAAAAAGCAAGAGAGTTCCAGAGAAACATCTATTTCTGCTTTATTGACTATGCCAAAGCCTTTGACTGTGTGGATAACAATAAACTGGAAAATTCTGAAAGAGATGGGAATTCCAGACCACCTGACCTGCCTATATGAGAAACCTATATGCAGGTCAGGAAGCAATAGTTCAAACTGGACACGGAACAACAGACTGGTTCCAAATAGGAAAAGGAGTACGTCAAGGCTGTATATTGTCACCCTGCTTATTGCTGGGAGAAATATCAATAACCTCAGATATGCAGATGACACCACCCTTATGGCAGAAAGTGAAGAGGCACTAGAAAGCCTCTTGATGGAAGTGAAAGAGGAGAGTGAAAAAGTTGGCTTAAAGCTCAACATTCAGAAAACGAAGATCATGGCACCCGGTCCCAGCACTTCATGAGAAATAGATGGGGATACAGTGGAAACAGTGTCAGACTTTATTTTGGGGGGGCTCCAAAATCACTGCAGATGGTGATTGCAGCCATAAAATTAAAAGACACTTATTCCTTGGAAGAAAAGTTATGATCAACCTAGGTAGCATATTCAAAAGCAAAGGTCTGTCTAGTCAAGGCTATGGTTTTTCCTGTGGTCATGTTTGGATGTCAGAGTTGGACTGTGCAGAAAGCTGAGCACCTAAGAATTGATGATTTTGAACTGTGGTGTTGAAGGAGACTCTTGTGAGTCCCTTGGACTGCAAGGAGATCAACCAGTCCATCCTAAAGGAGATCATTTCTGATTGTTCATTGGAAGGACCGATGCTAAAGCTGAAACTCCAGTACTTTGGCCACCTCATGCGAAGAGTTGACTCATTGGGAAATATCCTGATGCTGGAAGGGTTTGGGGGCAGGAGGAGAAGGGGACGACAGAGAATGAGATGGCTGGATGGCATCACCAACTCGATGGATGTGAGTTTGTGTAAACTCCAGGAGATGGTGACGGACAGGGAGGCCTGGCGTGCTGCGATTCATGGGGTCGCAAATACTCAGACATTACTGACCGACTGAACTGAACTGAATCGAACCGAATTAAACTTAAAAGCTTTTGCACAGTGAAGGAAACTATAAACAAGTTGAAAATGCATCTCTTGGAATAAGAGAAAATTCAACCCTCAGAATAGGAGAAAATAATTACAAATGAAATAACTGGCAAAGGTTTAATCTCTAAACTATACAAGCAACTCATGCAGCTTAATGCCAGAGAAACAAACAGCAAGATGAAAAACTAGGCAGAAGACCTAAACAGACATTTTTCCAAAGAAGACATACAGATGGTTAATAAACACATGAAAATATGCTCATTATCAGTCACTATTCTGTTCAGTTCAGTTCATTCATTCAGTTATGTCTGACTCTTCATGACCCCATGGACCGCAGCATGCCAGTCCTCCCTCTCCACCACCAACTCCTGGAGTTTACTCAAACTCATCTCCATTGAGTTGGTGATGCCATCCAACCATCTCATCCTCTCTCATCACCTTCTCCTCCTGCTATCAATCCTTCCCAGCATCAGGGTCTTTTCCATTGAGTCAGTTCTTTGAAACAGGTGGCCAAAATATTGGAGTTTAAACTTCAGCATCCATCCTTCCAATGAATATTCAGGACTGAATTCCTTTGGGATGGACTGGTTGGATCTCCTTGCAGTCCAAGGGACTCTCAAGAGTCTCCTCCAAAACCACAGATCAAAAGCATCAACTCTTCAGTGTTCAGCTTTTTTCACTCATCATTCAGCTCAGTTCAGTCGCTCAGTCGTGTCCGACTCTTTGTGACCCCATGAATCACAGCACGCCATGCCTCCCTGTCCATCACCAACTCCTGGAGTTCACACAGACTCACGTCCATCGAGTCAGTGATGCCATCCAGCCATCTCATCCCCTGTTGCCCCCTTCTCCTCCTGCCCCCAATCCCTCCCAGCATCAGAATCTTTTCCAATGAGTCAGCTTTGCATGAGGTGGCCAAAGTACTGGAGTTTCAGCTTTAGCATCATTCCTTCCAAAGAAATCCCAGGGTTGATCTCCTTTAGAATGGACTGCTTGGATCTCCTTGCAGTCCAAGGGACTCTCAAGAGTCTTCTCCAACACCACAGTTCAAAAGCATCAATTCTTTGGTGCCCAGCCTTCTTCACAGTCCAACTCTCACATCCATACATGACCACAGGAAAAACCATAGCCTTGACTAGACGGACCTTAGTTGGCAAAATAATGTCTCTGCTTTTGAATATACTACCTAGGTTGGTCATAACTTTTCTTCCAAGGAGTACAAGTCTTTTAATTTCATGGCTGCAATCACCATCTGCAGTGATTTTGGAGCCCAAAAAAATAAAATCTGCCACTGTTTCCACTGTTTCCGCGTCTATTTCCCATGAAGTGATGGGACCAGATGCCATGATCTTTGTTTTCTGAATGTTGAGATTTAAGCCAACTTTTTCACTCTCCTCTTTCAGTTTCATCAAGAGGCTTTTTAGCTCCTCTTCACTTTCTGCCATATAGGTGGTGTCATCTGCATATCTGAGGTTATTGATATTTCTCCCGCAATCTTGATTCCAGCTTGTGTTTCTTCCAGTCCAGCGTTTCTCATGATGTACTCTGCATAGAATTAAATAAGAAGGGTGACAATATGCAGCATTGTCGTACTCCTTTTCCTATCTGAAACCAGTCTGTTGTTCCATGTCCAGTTCTAACTGTTGCTTCCTGGCCTGCATACAGGTTTCTCAAGAGGCAGGTTAGGTGGTCTGGTATTCCCATCTCTTTCAGAATTTTCCAGTTTATTGTGATCCATACAGTCAAAGGCTTTGGCATAGTCAATAAAGCAGAAATATATGCTTTTCTGGAACTCTCTTGCTTTTTCCATGATCCAGCGGATGTTGGCAATTTGATCTCTGGTTCCTCTGCCTTTTCTAAAACCAGCTTGAACATCAGGAAGTTCACGGTTCATGTATTGCTGTAGCCTGGCTTGGAGAACTGTGAGCATTACTTGACTAGCATGTGAGATGAGTGCAATTGTGCAGTAGTTTGAGCATTCTTTGGCATTGCTTTTCTTTCAGATTGGAATGAATACTGACCTATTCCTGTCCTGTGGCCACTGCTGAGTTTTTCCAAATTTGCTGGCATATTGAGTTCAGCACTTTCACAGCATCATCTTTCAAGATTTGAAATAGCTCTACTGGAACTCCATCACCTCCACTAGCTTTGTTCATAGTGATGCTTTCTAAGGTCCACTTGACTTCACATTCCAGGATGTCTGGCTCTAGTTGAGTGATCACACCATCATGATTATCTGGGTCATGAAGACCTTTTTTGTACCGTTCTTCTGTGTATTCTTGCCACCTCTTCTTAATATCTTCTGCTTCTGTTAGGTCGAAACCATTTCCGCCCTTTATCGACCCCATCTTTGCATGAAATGTTCCCTTGCTATCTCTAGTTTTCTTGAAGTGATCTCTAGTCTTTCCCATTCTGTTCTTTTCCTCCATTTCTTTGCATTGATTGCTGAATCAAGGCGGCTGCGACCGGCGCACTAAGCGCAGGTGACTACAACCGGCGCACTAAGCATGGCTGAGAGGAGCTACCCCACGTCTGAGGTCAGAGGCAGAAGCCGGGAGGATCCCATGCCTGAAGAGTGGTGGCTAAGACGGGTTACCCCACATCCGAGGTCAGGGGAGCAGCCGAGAGTGCCAGGCTGTGACGGCACAGGAATGACTGAGAAGAGCTACCCTGCATTCAAGGTCAGGGGCGACGGTCGAGAGGAGCCGCCCCGCACCTGAAGCCAGGGGAGGCAGCCAGGAGGAGCAACCCCATGCCCGAGGCCAGGGGCAGTGGCAGAGAGGAGCAACCCCACACCTGAGGCCAGGGACGGCGGCCTGGAGGAGCCACCCCACGTCCAAGGAGCAGTGGCTGCACAGGTGCAGGAGGGCCTAGAGGAGTTAGACCACGTTGAAGGTCAGGAAGGCTGGAGGTAAGGAGATACCCTTCTTCCAAGGTAAGGAGCAGCGGCTATGCTTTGCTGGACCAGCCGTGAAGAGATACCCCACACCCAAGGTAAGAGAAACCCAAGTAAGATGGTAGATGATGCAAGAGGGCATCAGAGGGCAGACACACTGAAACCATACACAAAGAAAACTAGTCAATCTAATCACACTAGGACCACAGCATTGTCTAACTCAGTGAAACTAAGCCATGCCCGTAGGGCAACCCAAGATGGGCGGGTCATGGTGAAGAGGTCTGACAGAATATGGTCCACTGGAGAAAGGAATGGCAAACCACTTCAATATTCTTGCCCTGAGAACCCCATGAACAATATGAAAAGGCAAAATGATAGGATACTGAAAGAGGAATTCCCCAAGTCGGTAGGTGCCCAATATACTACTGGAGATCAGCAGAGAAATAACTCCAGAAAGAATGAAGGGATGGAGCCAAAGAAAAAACAATACCCAGCTGTGGATGTGACTGGTGATAGAAGCAAGGTCCAATGCTATAAAGAGCAATATTGCATAGGAACCTGGAATGTCAGGTCCATGAATCAAGGCAAACTGGAAGTGGTCAAACAAGAGATGGCAAGAGTGAACGTCGACATTCTAGGAATCAGCGAACTAAAATGGATTGGAATGGGTGAATTTAACTCAGATGACCATTATATCTACTACTGCAGGCAGGAATCCCTCAGAAGAAATGGAGTAGCCATCATGGTCAACAAAACAGTCCGAAATGCTTCTTGGATGCAATTTCAAAAATGACAGAATGATCTCTGTTCATTTCCAACAAACCATTCAGTATCACAGTAATCCAAGTCTATGCCCCAACCAGTAACGTTGAAGAAGCTGAAGTTGAATAGCTCTGTGAAGACCTACAAGACCTTTTAGAACTAACACCCAAAAAAGATGTCCTTTTCATTATAGGGGACTGGAATGCTAAAGTAGGAAGTCAAGAAACGCCTGGAGTAACAGGCAAATTTGGCCTTGGAATGTGGAATGAAGCACAGCAAAGACTAATAAATAGAGTTTTGCCAAGAAAATGCACTAGTCATAGCAAACACCCTCTTCCAACAACACAAGAGAAGAATCTACACATGGACATCACCAGATGGTCAACACCGAAATCAGACTGATTATATTCTTTGCAGCCAAAGATGGAGAAGCTCTATACAGTCAACAAAAACAAGACCAGGAGCTGACTGTGGCTCAGATCATGAACTCCTTATTTCCAAATTCAGACTCAAATTGAAGAAAGTAGGGAAAACCGCTAGACCATTCAAGTATGACCTAAATCAAATCCCTTATGATTATGCAGTGGAAGTGTGAAATAGATTTAAGGGCCTAGATCTGATAGATAGAGTGCCTGATGAACTATGGAATGAGGTTCGTCACTCATCATTAAAGAAGTGCAAATCTATCCTGCAAAGAGGTATCACCTCACACTGGTCAGAATGGCCATCATCAAAATATCTACAAGCAATAAATACTGAAAAGGATATGAAAAAAAGGGAACTCATTCCCCATGTTTGTGGGAATGTAAATTGATAGAGTCACCGTGGAGAACAGTATGGAGATTCCATTTAAAAAAAAAAAAACTAGAAATAAAACTACAATATGAATATACCCTGAGAAAATCATAATTAAAAAGACACATGTACCCCAATGTTCACTGCAGCATTATTTACAATACCTGAGACGTGGAAGCTATTTAGATGCTCATTGACAGATGAATAGATACCGAAGTTATAGTACATATATACAATAGAATATTACTCAGCTATAAAAAGGAGTGCATTTGAGTCCATTCTAATGAGGTAGATGAACCTAGAGCCTATTATACAGAGTGAAGTAAGTCAGAAAAATAAAAACAAATATTGTATAATAACACACACACACATATATATATGGAATCTTGAAAGATGGTACCAATGAACACATTTGCATGGCAGCAAAGGAAGTGTACACATAAAGAACAGACTTGTGGACACAGTGGGGAAAGGAGATAATGGGATGAATGATGAGAGTAGCATTGAAATATATACATTCAGTTCAGTTCAGTTCAGTATGCAAAATAGAATTTGCTCACTATCCCACAGAGACTTCGCTGTATGAAATACAGAGCTCAACCCCAATGTTCTGTGACAATCTAGAGGGTAGGATGGGGTAGGAGGTGGGAGGGAGTTTCAAATGGGAGGGGACACACATATGTCTACGGCTGATACATGTTGATACATGGCAGAAATCAGCACAATATTTTAATGTAATTATCTAAATATAAATAAAATTGCTTAGTCTTAAATAAAAGAGCATACTGCTTATGTTTTCCACTGGAAGTTTTAGTTTTAGGTTTTATATTTAAGGCTTTAACCCATTTGGGGTTAATTTTTGTGTTTTATGTAAGATAGTGGTCTAGTTTCATTATTTTGCTATGGTTGCTCAGTTTTCCCAACACCATTTATTAAAGTGACTATTCTTATCCATTAGGTTTTTTACTACTTTGCTGTAAATTTATTGTCTATATACGTGTTAGTTTATTTTGGACTCTCAATTCTGTTCCATTTATCTGCATCTGCCAGTAGAACACTGTTTTGATTATTATAGTTTTGGCAGTTTGAAATTAGGGAGCATGATAACGTTAGGCTTGTTCTTTTTTTCAAGATTGCTTTGATAGAATCAGTGGTTTGCTTCAGGTAACATGGACATTTTCAGTTTAGTTCAGTCGCTCAGTCGTGTCCAACTCTTCATGACCCCATGGGCCACAGCATTCCAGGCCTCCCTCTCCATTACCAACTCCCGGAGTCCACTCAAACTCATCTCCATTGAGTTGGTAATGCCATCCAACCATCTCATCCTCTGTCTTCCCCTTCTCCTCCTGCCTTCAATCTTTCCCAGCATCAAGGTCTTTTCCAACGAATCAGCTCTTTATATCAGGTGGCTAAAGTATTGGAGTTTCAGCTTCAACATCAGCCCTTCCAATGAACTCTCAGGACTGCTCTCCTTTAGGATGGACTGACTGGATGTCCTTGCAGTCCAAGGGACTCTCAAAGAGTCTTCTCCAACATCATAGTTCAAAAGCATCAATTCTTCAGTGTTCGGCTTTCTTTATAGTACAACTCACATCTATACATGACTACTGGAAAAACCACAGCCTTGATGAGATGAACCTTTGTTGATAACATAATGTCTCTGCTTTTTAATATGCTGTCTAGTTTGGTCATAACTTTCCTTGCAAGGAGTAAGCATCTTTTAATTTCATGGCTGCAGTCACCATCTGCAGTGATTTTGGAGCCCCCCAAAATAAAGTCTGACACTGTTTCCACTGTTTCCCCATTTATTTGCCATGAAGTGATGGGACTGGATGCCATGATCTTACTTTTTTTGAATATGGAGCTTTAAGCCAACTTTTCCACTCTCCTCTTTCACTTTCATTAAGAGACTCTTTAGTTCTTCTTCCCCTCTGCCATAAGGATGGTGTCATCTGCATATCTAAGGTTATTGACATGTATCCCAGAAATCTTGATTCCAACTTGTGCTTCATCCAGCCCAGCATTTCTCATGATGTACTCTAGATATAAGTTAAATAAGCAGGGGGACAATATACAGCCTTGACGTACTCCTTTTCCTATTTGAAATGAGTCTATTGTTCCATGTCAAGTTCTAACTGTTGCTTCCTGACCTGCATACAGATTTCACAAGAGGCAGGAAAAGTGGTCTGGTTCCCATCTCTTTCAAATTTTCCACAGTTCATTGTGATCCACACAGTCAAAGGCTTTAGCATAGTCAATAAAGAACAGATGTTTTTCTGGGACTCTCTTGCTTTTTCAATGATCCAGCAGATGTTGGCAATTTGATCTCTGGTTCCTCTGCCTTTTCTAAAAACCAGCTTGAACATCTGGAATTTCATGGTTCACGTATTGCTAAAGCCTGGCTTGGAGAAGTTTGAGCATTACTTTACCAGTGTGTGAGATGAGGGCAATTGTGTGGTAGTTTGAGTATTCTTAGGTATTACCTTTCTTTGGGATTAGAATGAAATCTGATGTTTTCAAGTCTTGTGGCCATTGCTGAGTTATCCAAATTTGATGGCATATTGAGTGCAGCACTTTCACAGCACTGTCTTTCAGGATTTAAAATAGTTCCACTGGAATTCCATCACCTCCAATAGCTTTGTTTGTTGGGATGCTTCCTAAAGCCCACTTGACTTTACATTCCAGAATGTCTGGCTGTAGGTGAGTGATCACACCATCTTGATTATCTGGGTCATGAAGATGTTTTCTGTACAGTTCTTCCATGTATTCTTGGCACCTCTTCTTAATATCTTCTTCTTATGTTAGGTCCTTACTATTTCTGTCCTTTATTGAGCCCAACTTTGCATGAAATGTTCCCTTTGTATCTGTAACTTTCTTGAAGAGATCTCTACTCTTTTCCAGTCTATAATTTTCCTCTATTTCTTTCCACTTATCACTGAGGAAGGCTTTCTTATCTCTCCTTGGCATTCTTTGGGACTCTGCATTTAAATTTTTTTTTTTTTTTCCTTTCCTTTTCACTTCTCTTCTTTTCACAGCTATTTTTAAGGCCTCCTCGGGCACCCATTTTGCTTTTTTTTTCCCATTTCTTTTTCTTGGGGATAGTCTTGATCCCTGTCTCCTGTACAATGTCACGAACCTTCATGCATAGGCACTCTATCAGATCTATTGCTGTCCATCAGACACTCTATCAGATCTAGTCCCTTAAATCTATTTGTCACTTCCATTGTAGTCATAAGGGATTTGAGTTAGGTCATACATGAATGGTCTAGTAGTTTTCCCTACTTTCTTCAATTTAAGTCTGAATTTGGCAATAAGGAATTCATGATCTGAGCCACAGTCAGCTCCCGGTCTTGTTTTTGCTGACTGTATAGAGCTCTCCATCTTTGACTGTAAATATAATGGACATTTTAACAATGCTAAATTCTTCCCATCCGTGAGAGAGGAATCTTTCTATATTTTTCTGACTTCAATTTTTTTCAACATCTTATAATTTTAGTGTACAGGATTTTAACCTCCTTGAGTAAATTTATTCCTAGATATTTCATTCTTTTAGTTGCAATTGTAAATGTATTTCTTATGTTAATTCTGTTTCTGCTGGTTTGATGTTAGTATAGCGATAGTGATAGTGAAGTTGCTCAGTCGTGTCTGACCTTTTGCGACCCCATGGACTGTAGCCTACCAGGGATTTTTTGTCCATGGGATTTTCCAGGCAATAGTCCTGGAGTGGATTGCCATTTCCTTCTCTAGCGGATCTTCCCAACCCAGGGATCGAACCCAGGTCTCCTGCATTGTAGACAGATGCTTTACCATCTGAGCCACCAGGGATGTTAGTATACAGAAATAGAACAGATTTTGTATCCTGCAACTTTATTCATTTTTTAATTTCTAATAAATTTTCAGTTCTCATAAAATCTTTAGGGTTTCTTATATATAAAATTACATTATCTGAAAATATTGGTAGATTTACTTCTTCCTTTATATATATATATATATATTTTTTTTTTCTTGCCTAATTGTTGTGACTGGGACTTCGAATACTATGTTTAATAAGAGTAACAAGAGTGGGCATTCTTATCTTAATCTTGATTTTAGGAGACTAGATTTCAATGTTTCACCATTGAGTATGATGTGGCAATAGGTTTATCATATATGATCTTTATTATGTTGAGGTACATCCTTTCTATACTCACTTTATTGAGAGGTGTTGAATTTTATCAAGCAATTTTTCTGCATCTATTATGGTGATAGTATGATTCATAGCCTTCATTTTGATAATGTGTATCATATTGATTGTTATGTGGATTTTGAGCCATTCTTGAATCCCTGGAATAAATACCACTTGATCAGGTTTTATGACATTTTTAGTGTATTGTTGTATTCAATTTGTTTATATTTTGTTGAGAATTTTTGCATCTTTTTTCATCAGTGAAATTGGCCTATCATTTGTGTGCGTGTGTGTGTATGTGTGTGTGTGTGTATGTTGCCTTTCTGTGTATTTGGTATCAAGGTGACCTTGGCTTCTTATGTTAGGAAATCTTCCTTCTCTTCCCTTGAAATGTTCTGATGGTAGGCATTAAAATCGTTGAATATTTGGGAGAATTGACCTGTGATACTGTCTTGTCCTGAACTTTTGGATTTGGGGATATTTTTATTACTGTTTCAATCTCTGAACTAATGACTGGTCTATTTAGACTTTCTGTGTGTTCATGATTCAATATTGGAAGATTGTATAATTTTAAGAATTTGTCCATTTCTTCTAGGTTGCCCAATTTGGTGGCATGTATATGTGCATAATATTCTCTTACAGTTCTTTATTTCTTTGGAATATATTTTTTAAATTATTGTTTTATCTTAATTGGAGGCTAATTTACTATTCAATATTATGGTGGTTCTTCCATACATTGAGATAAATCAGCCATGGGTGTACATGTGTTCCTCCATCCTGAACTGCCCTCCCACCTCCCTTCCTGCCCCATCCCACTGGGTTGCCCATAGCTTTGACTAGACAGACCTTTATTGGCAAAGTAATGTCTCTGCTTTTTAATATGCTGTCTAGGTTTGTCATAACTTTTCTTCCAAGGAGCAAGCTTCTTTTAATTTCATGGCTTCAGTCACCATCTGCAGTGAGTTTGGAGCCCCCCAGAATAAAGTTTGTCATTGTTTCCATTGATTCTCCATCAATTTGCCATGAAGTGATGGGAATAAATACCATGATCTTAGCTTTCTAATGTTAAGTTTTATTGCTTTATTTTTGTTGAGTTTCATTTCTGCTTTATTGACTATGCCAAAGTCTTTGACTGTGGATCGCAACAAACTGGAAAATTCTTAAAGAGATGGGAATACTAGACCACCTGACTTGCCTCTTGAGAAATCTGTATGCAGGTCAGGAAACAATTAGAATTGAACATGGAACAACAGACTGGTTCCAAATTGGGGAAAGAGTATGACAAGGCTGTATATTGTCACCCTGCTTATTTAACTTACATGCAGAGTACATCATGAGAAATGCTGGGTGGGATGAAGCACAAGCTAGAATGAAGAATGCCAAGAGAAATATCAGTAACCTCAGATAGGCAGATGACACCACCCAACTGCTAGAAAGCAAAGAGAAACTGAAGAATCTCGTGATGAAAGTGAAAGAGGAGAGTGAAAAATCTGGCTTAAAATTCAACATTCAAAAAATGCAGACACATGGCATCCAGTCCCACCACTTAGTGGCAAAAAGATGGGGAAACAAGAGAAACAGTGACAGACTTCATTTTCTTGAGCTCTAAAATCACTGCAGATGGTGAGTATAGTCATGAAATTAAAAGACACGCTCTTTGGAAGAAAAGCCATGACCAACCTAGACAGCATGTTAAGAAGCAGAGACATTACTTTGCTGACAAAGGTCCATCTAGTCAAAGGTATGGTTTGTTTGTTTTTTTTCTTTTTTTTATTTATTTATTTATTTTTAAAATTTTTACTTTATTTTACTTTACAATACCGTATTGGTTTTGCCATACATTGACATGAATCCACCATGGGTGTATATGAGATCCCAATCCTGAATCCCCCTCCCACATTCGATGCCATACCCTCTCTCTGGATCATCCCCGTGTACCAGCCCCAAGCATCCTGTATCCTGTATCGAACATAGGCTGGTGCTTCGTTCTTACATGATAGTATACATGTTTCAATGCCATTCTCCCAAATCATCCCACCCTCTCCCTCTCCCACAGAGTCCAAAAGTCCGTTCTATACATCTGTGTCTCTTTTACTGTCTCGCATACAGGGTCATCATTGCCATCTTTCTAAATTCCATATATATGTGTCAGTATACTGTATTGGTGTTTTTCTTTCTGGCTTACTTCACTCTGTATAATAGGTTCCAGTTTCATCCATCTCATTAGAGCAGATTCAAATGAATTCTTTTTGATGGTGAGTAATACTCCATTGTGTATATGTACCACAGCTTTCTTATCCATTCATCTGCTGATGGACATCTAGATTGTTTCCATGTCCTGGCTATTATAAACAGTGCTGCAATGAACATTGGGGTACATGTGTCTCTTTCAATCTGGTTTCCTTGGTGTGTATGCCCAGCAGTGGGATTGCTGGGTCATAAGGCAGTTCTACTTGCAGTTTTTTAAGGAATCTCCACACTGTTCTCCATAGTGGCTGTACTAGTTTGCATTCCCACCAGCAGTGTAAGAGGGTTCCCTTTTCTCCACATCCACAGCAAACATTATCGTCAATGGTGAAAAACTGAAAACATTTCCCCTAAAGTCAGGAACAAGACAAGGGTGCCCACTTTCACTGCTACTATTCAACATGGTTCTGGAAGTTTTGGCCATAGCAATCAGGGCAGAAAAAGAAATAAAAGGAATCCAAATTGGAAAAGAAGAAGTGAAACTCTCACTGTTTGCAGATGACATGATCCTCTACGCAGAAAACCCTAAAGACTCCACCAGAAAATTACTAGAGCTAATCAACGAATATAGTAAAGTTGCAGGATATAAAATCAACACACAGAAATCCCTTGCATTCCTATACACTAATAATGAGGAAGTAGAAAAAGAAATTAAGGAAACAATTCCATTCACCATTGCAATGAAAAGAATAAAATACTTAGGAATATATCTACCTAAAGAAACTAAAGACCTATATATGGAAAACTATAAAACACTGATGAAAGGTATGGTTTTTCCATACCTTTCCATTGAATCTGAAACTCCAATACTTGGGCCACGTGATGCAAAGAACTGACTGCTTAGAAAAGACTTTGATGCTGGGAAAAATTGAAAGCAGGAGAAGAAGGGGAAAATACAAGATGTGATGGTTTGATGGCATCACTGACTTGATGGACATGAGTTTGAGCAAGCTCCAGGAACTGGTTATAGACAGAGAATCCTGAGTGTTAATGTCCAGAGGATCACAAAAATTTGGACATGACTAAGCAACTGAAGTGAACTGAGAGTTATACAACTTGAACAGTAAAAATTGAAGTTCCCCAAAGTTTCAAATGTTTTATAGTTAACACAGTGACATCACAAAACGACAACTAGTTTCCTGATGTAGAATTCAGTGTATGTCTATAGAACAACTATTGGTACATTTTTAAAACACCATTAGTGGTAAGTTGTTAATGAACCTTATAAATAATTCCAATCCAATAGATTTTTCTTATTTTGAGTCAGGAATTCTTGTGATGACTGTCATTTTAATCTGTGAAGACTTTTCTCACAGGATTTTTCTCATTTGCAGGATACAAACATTATTACCTATTTCATTGTGAGAATCCTATTAAAATGTGTATTATTACTTACTTCTCAGTCATGTCTGACTTCTTGTGACCCCATGGACTGTAAACCATCAGTTTCTTCTGTCCATGGGATTTTCCAGGCAAGAATACTGGAATGGGTATCTATCTCCTTCTCCAAGGCATCCTATCAACCCTCGGACAGAACCTGTGTCTCCAAAATTGCAGACAGATTCTTCTGTCTGAGACATCAGGGAAGCCCCATTTACCTAAATAGGTATACTGAAAATATGTACTTAATTATCTAGAAATGAAATAAGCTACTTTTTTAAAAATTGTGAGTTTTATCTCAGTATTTTATTAAGATATGATAAAAATATTTTAACATATTTTTCATCATAATGATATAGATATGTAAATAAATTTCCAATGAAAGACTGTTTTAGTCCTCACATGATTTTACTTCTCAAAGCAGCACACAATTTTAACTGGAAACCTCCTCAAACAAGGCATTTATATATCTTGTTATACAGTGGTCCTTTTAAACCAAATAAAAAAATAAATATCAGCTTCTTGGGAAGACACTTAGTATAGACTGATCTTTTCAATCAACATAAAAATGACCTATTGTCTATCTATAATTTTAAGTATATATAGGCAATTAAATTTTACTATAATAGTTTTGTTCTTATTCAGGTATTCAGAGCATTGAAGATTTTTAAGTGGTTGAGAATTCTCAGCCTACAACTAATAAAAAAATAACAAAAATAAAAAGAAACAGTTAACAAAAATTAGTTATAAATTATTTATAACATTTAAAAAATATCTTGCTCTGTGCCAGGCATGCAGTTAAATACTTTCCATGCATTGCTATGTTTAATCTAATCCCAGCATAGTGAGAAAATATATGTAGTTCTATCATCATATCTATTTAAACAGGAGTGTACTGATAGTTAATGACCAAAATATATATCTTAAAGCCAAGATTTTATTATCTGAGAATGAGACAATATAAATAATCCATTTCATTGCTCCCCATCATAATGCCATGGTATTTAACATTTATTATATTGAAGTTTAGAGTTTTACTAATTTATAAGTCTTGGCTTTTTTTTTCTTTCTACTGAGTTTATTGATTAGAAACAAAAATTTTTCTATTGTGCTAAGTTTGTCTTTTTATTTTAAGAATGTTTAATCTTTAAAATAAGCTTTCAATTAAGCAGAGATGTGTGTGTGTGTTTTCTTTTTTGTCAAATTGAAACCTTAATTGTTTCTTCAATTACTGTCTTCGGTTCAGTTAAGTCACTCAGTCGTGTCTGACTCTTTGAGACCCCATGAACTACAGCAGGCCAGGCCTTCCTTCCATCACCAGCTCCCAGAGTCCACCCAAACCCATATTCATCATGTCACTGATGCCATCCAACCATCTCCTACTCTGTCATCCCCTTCTCTTCCTGTCCTCAATCGTTCCCAGCATCAGGGTCTTTTCAAATGAGTCAACTCTCTTCATCAGGTGGCCAAAGTATTGGAGTTTCAGCTTCAACACCAGTCCCTCCAATGAACACCCAGGACTGATCTAATTTAGGATGGACTGGTTGGATCTCCTTGTTGTCCAAGGGACTCTCAAGAGTCTTCTCCAACACCACAGTTCAAAAGCATCAATTCTTCGGTGCTCAGCTTTCTTTATAGTCCAACTCTCACATCCATACATGACTACTGGAAAAACACAAAAACCTATTATTATAACTTTAGTATATATGTACCCCAGAAAGGTCATCACATAGCTGTAGAAAGTACAATTAACTGAAGCTTTTTGTGTTAGAGGATATCTTTTGAGATTAAAAATATGGAACTTATAAAAATTAGCTATTTTCTATATAGCTTCCAAATTATTATGATGAAATTATTCTAATTTTATTCTAATTAAAGAATAATATTTGAAGAAGGCCCTAGTTTGGTCTCATGTAATAAACTTTGATAATTTCTCTTTGAGACATATTTTAATGGATACTAAATGATATTTTGTTTATTTGCTTCCTTAAGTATGAGCCCTAGCAATCTCAAACCAGGTTAGGATTTCCTGAAGTGGCTCTGTGTTACAAATAATCAGAATATAATGGGCTCAGAATAGTTCTTTCAGAAAACATGAAAGTTCTACCTTGACCATTTTTTGTTTTGTTTTAGAAATTTTTATTTCCTGTTTCCTAAAACTTTGTTTGAATCAAGATATGAGGCATATATGCAACTGAATTTTAATAGGCTGGGAAAATATCATCTCTAATGCTATACTTCAACATAATGACAACATAAACCAATGAATATTTCTTGCAGTCAAAAGTTCTGGAGACAGATATCAAATATTAATGTAGTGACAATTACTGCCTCAAGTCTGTACTACATATGTTTGAAGAGTCTTTTTTTTTTTTTTTAACCTCAAATTATAGCTTTTAAAATTATGGAAAAACATTACTTATTAGAATTCTAAAGGTAGAAATTTTATACCAAAAAAGTTTTACTTAATACCTTTCAGGAATTATTTACAATATTCTAAGGTTATCTAGGCTACTATAGAAAAGTTTCCAGTTCTGACTGATGACTATAATATACTGTAGAAGTCTGAAGCAATGCAGAATTCTAAGTTAGTAGATCAGAGCTGAAGTCCAAGAATAAGCCTTTCAAAATGTTCCATAGGAAGTAATTCCACTTGTGGTAATGGTAGAATAGCATATAACACAGACTTAGACTCTTGCAGATAAAAATTAAAATATCTGCTCAAAATGTTTTTAATGACATAGCTTTTAAAATACATTGGCAAGTGACCATAAGCAGACAGAAACTGGCAGTCTAACCTTGGAACAGGGTACAAATTGGATGGAATTTGCAACTATGTAACTTTTGCCTAAGTGGGGCACTCTTTAATGGGCCTTCCCAAGAGAGCTGAAAAGTAATCAGAAAACTATAACCTTACTGACTTGGGGAGTCAGAGTGTGGTTTTTGTGGTTTTCAGGAGTGGAAAGTGATAGAGAAAGAGCTACTCTTCCAGAAAGAAAGAGCTACTGAGAAGAGGTACAAAATTTGCATATGAACGCAGCCTGCCTTCTTGTCTGAACTTACTATATGTTTTGAGCAAGCTCCAGTGTACTCAAAAGAAAGCAATGGCTAGAAGACTAAAATAACAAAGTGGAGAATTTAGCTGCAAACTACCACTTGAGAGTCAGAGTTTAGAGTTTTATTTTAGCCAATTTTTCTGCATTACATACTTCAGAGGAAGAAAACAGAATCCAGATCCATATCAGATTATCCATAATGTTCAAGATATAATCTTCTTGTTAAGAACTCTCTGGGTCTAGATAGTTTTACTGGAATTCTATCGGGTATTAGAAATAAAAGATAAAGCTAATCTTGCACAAAGTCCATTCAAAATAAGAATAAAGAAACCATCCTTAATTGCTTAATGTAGCCAGGATAATCTAGAAATTAAAACGAGAAGACATTAAAGAAGAAAATTGCTGACTTGTATTGCCAATAACTGCTGCTACTGCTGCTAAGTCACTTCAGTCGTGTCCGACTCTGTGTGACCCCATAGACGGCAGCCCATCAGGCTCCCCTGTCCCTGGGATTCTCCAGGCAAGAACACTGGAGTGGGTTGCCATTTCCTTCTCCAATGCATGAAAGTGAAAAGTGAAAGGGAAGTCTCTCAGTCGTGTCTGACTCTTCACGACCCCATAGACTGCAGCCCACTAGGCTTCTCCATCCATGGGAATAAACATGGTTAAAAATAATAACAAAAATACTCATTACAGGGGAGTGAGGGAAGAGCATAAGACCTGGTTTCATCTCTTTTTAAACATGCAGATGACAAACCTACTAGCTGACACATTTATGTTATATGTTTCAAGAAAAGTTCAAGACATTGAATTTTTAAACAAGATATAACTGGTCAAGAATTGTGTCTAGTGTACAAAAACAAAACAAAATTCGACATTAGGGGGAAAATGTTACTTATGTCAGTTGACTATTCTAAAATAAAATTAATTCTTTCCTAAATATTTCCAATTATTATCTAGGTTTTGAAACCACTGTAATCTTAGATTACTTTTACCTATTTGCCAGTTAGCTCAGAAGGGTAGCAGGAGGATTTCAATTACTCTTAGATACTGACTTCAATGACAAGTTTTTCGTTATGCCAGCTGCTAACATTTCTCCACCATCAGAGCAAAGGTCACCACTAACATAAAATTTCTCTTTCTTCTTAGCTGCTCCACCCACTTATTCAGCCATTAATCACTTACTAATGAGCATATAAAAATACCTGGAATTTTTACTATTTTTTAATGTTTCAGATGTCTATAACAGTTAACAAAATTACTTTGAAGATATAAAATATCTAGACATTATTTATTATGTCATAAATATACCTATACTTTTACCCAGTGCTTTCATGAAAAATCATTATATTGAAAGCAAATATTAATATTTTTAATTCTCTCACTTAAACAAAAAAGTGCAGCACCAGAGATTATCATCATAATAAAGTTAATATGTTTAAGCTCTCATTATTTGCCAGCCATTGTGGCAAGGGTTTATATACTTTATACTAGTTAATCCTCAAAACTGTACTGTAAACATTTTTATTATCTCTTTTCTCAGCAGAGCAAAAATAATGTGAACTTTTCAGGTAATTTTGATATACCCTGATTTATAATTTTATGAAGCATTACCTTAGTCAAATTGTTTCAAATAAGCATTTAATTAATGATTTTCAGGTGAAAATTGAGATCTACTTATTTTTAAAACATGACATGTTATTTGTACAGACATCAGAGATATAAAATTCTGCCCTTGAATTGTACTTCAAAGAAACTGAAAGTTTATGAATAGTTCTACATAGATCTGAGAGAGTCAATTACTTTTGTTCACATATATGCTCATGATTTCATCAGAAATATTGGATTGGTCAAAAAGTTCATTTGGGTTTTCGTAGTATGGGAGAAGCACAGCAGCTGCAACAGACCACACAGAAGGTCAGGGGTGGCGACCAGAAGCGCCAGGCTGCAACTGTGCAGGAGTGGCTAAGAGGAGCTATCCCAAGTCCAAGGTCAGGGGTGGCAGCCGAGAGGAGCTACCCCACATCCAAGGTCAGAAGCAGTGGCCGAGAGGAGCAACCCCATGTCCTAGGAACAGCAGCTTGCATGGGCACAGAAGGGCTGAGAGGAGCTACTCCACTTTCAAGGTCAGGAGAGGCAACTCATCCAAGGTAAGGACCAGTGGCTGAGCTTTGCTGGAGCAGCCGTGAAGATATACCTCATGTCCAAGGTAAGAGAAACCCAAGTTAAGATGGTAGGCATTGCAAGAGGGCATCAGAGGGCAGACACACAAACCATAATCACAGAAAACTAGTCAATCTGATTACATGGACCACAGCCCTGTCTAAATCAATGAAATTAAGACATACTGTGTGGGGCCACCCAAGATGAACGGGTCATGGTGGAGAAGTCTGACAGAATGTGGTCCACTGGTCAAGGGAATAGTAAATCACTTCAGTATTTTGCCTTGAGAACTCCATGAAAAGTATGGAAAGGCAAAATGATAGGATACTGAAGAGGAACTCCCCAGGTCGGTAGGTGCCGAATATGCTACTAGAATCAGTGAAGAAATAACTCCAGAAAGAATGAAGGGATGGAGCCAAAGCAAAAACAATACCCAGTTGTGGATGTGACTGGTGATAGAAGCAAGGTCTGATGCTATTAGAGCAATATTGCATAGGAACCTGGAATGTTAAGTCCATGAATCGTGGCAAATTGGAAGTGGTCAAACAGGAGATGGAAAGAGTGAACATCAACATTCTGGGAATCAGTGAACTAAAATGGACTGGAATGGGTGAATTTACTCAGATGACCATATATCTACTAGTGTGGGCAGGAATCCCTCAGAAGAAATAGAGTGGCCATCATGGTCAACAAAAGAGTCCAAAATGCAGTACTTGAATGCAATCTCAAAAATGACAGAATGATCTCTGTTCATTTCCAAGGCAAACCATTCAATATCACGGTAATGCAAGCCTATGCCCCAACCAGTAATGCTGAAGAAGCTGAAGTTGAACGGTTCTTTGAAGACCTACAAGACCTTTTAGAACTAACACCCCAAAAAGATGTCCTTTTCATTAGAGGGGACTGGAATGCAAAAGTAGGAAGTCAAGAAACACCTGGAGTAACAGGCAAATTTGGCCTTGGATACGGAATGAACCAGGACAAAGGCTAATAGAGTTTTGACAAGAGAACACAGTGGTCATAGCAAACACCCTCTTCCAATAACAGAAGAAAAAACTCTAGATATGGACATCAAAAGATGGTCAACACGAAAGCAAATTGATTATATTTTTGCTGCCAAAGATAGAAAAGCTCTATAAAGTTACCAAAAACAAGACTGGGAGCTGGCTGTGGCTCAGATCATGAACTC
This sequence comes from Cephalophus harveyi, assembly GCA_006410635.1. Taxonomy (NCBI): domain Eukaryota; kingdom Metazoa; phylum Chordata; class Mammalia; order Artiodactyla; family Bovidae; genus Cephalophus; species Cephalophus harveyi. Next base: position 142,749 of record SJYT01044453.1, on the reverse strand, counting down.
CCATTGCCAAATTCAGACTGAAATTGAAGAAAGTAGGGAAATCCACTAAACAATAAAAGCATGTCCTAAATCAAATCTCTTATGATTATACAGTGGAAGTGAAAAATAGATTTAAGGGACTAGATCTGATAGAGTGCCAGATGAACTATGGACAGAGGTTTATGACATTGTACAGGAGACAGAGATCAAGGCCATCCCCATGAAAAAGAAATTCCAAAAAGCAAAATGGCTGTCTGGGGAGGCCTTACAAATAGCTGTGAAAAGAAGAGAAGTGAAAAGCAAAGAAGAAAAGCCAAGATATAAGGATCTGAATGCAGAGTTCCAAAGAATAGCAAGAAGAGATAAGAAAGCCTTCTTCAGTGATCAATGCAAAGAAATAGAGGAAAACAACAGATTGGAAAGGACTAAAGATCTCTTCAGGAAATTAGAGATACCAAGGGAACATTTCATGCAAAGATGGGCTTGATAAAGGACAGAAATAGTAGGGACCTAAGAGAAGCAGAAGATATTAAGAAGAGGTGGCAAGAATACACAGAAGAACAGTACAAAAAAGATCTTCATGACTCAGATAATCATGATGGTGTGATCACCCACCTAGAGGCAATCATCCTAGAATGTGAAGTCAAGTGGGCCTTAGAAAGCATCACTACAAAGCTAGTGGAAGAGATGGAATTCCAGTTGAGCTATTTCAAATCCTGAAAGATGATGCTGTGAAAGTGCTGCACTCAATATGCCAGCAAATTTGGAAAACTCAGCAATGGCCACAGGACTGGAAATGGTCAGTTTTTACTCCAATCCTAAAGAAAGGAAATGCCAAAGAATGCTCAAACTACCACACAATTGCACTCATCTCACATGCTAGTAAAGTAATGCTCAAATTTTTCCAAGGCAGGCTGCTGCAATACATGAACTGTGAGCTTCAAGATGTTCAAGCTCGTTTTAGAAAAGGCAGAGGAACCAGAGATCAATTTGCCAACATCTGCTGGACCATCGAAAAAGCAAGAGAGTTCCAGAAAAAACATCAATTTCTGCTTTATTGACTATGCCAAAGCCTTTGACTGTATAGATTATAACAAACTGTGGAAAATTCTTCAAGAGATGAGCATAAGAGGCCACTTGGCCTGCCTCTTGAGAAATTGGTATTAAAATCAGGAAGCAACAGTTAGAACTAGACATGGAAAAACAGACTGGTTCCAAATTGGAAAAGGAGTACATCAAGGCTATATATTGTCACCCTGCTTATTTAACTTATATGCAGAGTACATCAAGAGAAACACTGGGCTGGAAGAAGCACAAGCTGGAATCAAGATTGCTGGGAGAAATAGCAATAACCTAAGGTATGCACATGACACCAGCCTTATGGCAGAAAGTTAAGAGGAACTAAAGAGCCTCTTGATGGAAGTGAAAGAAGAGAGTGAATAAGTTGGCTTAAAGGTCAACATTCAGGAAACTAAGATCATGGCATCCGGTCCCATCACTTCATGGGAAATAGATGGGGAAACAGTGGAAACAATATCAGACTTTATTTTTTGGGGCTCCAAAATCACTGCAGATGGTGATTGCAGCCATGAAATTAAAGGACGCTTACTCCTTGGAAGGAAAGTTATGACCAACCTAGATAGCATATTCAAAAGCGGAGACATTACTCTGTCAACAAAGGTCTGCCTAGTCAAGGCTATGGGCTTTCCAGTGGTCATGCATGGATGTGAGATTTGGACTTTAAAGAAAGCTGAGCACTGAAGAATTGATGCTTTTGAACTGTGGTGTTGAAGAAGACTCTTGAGAGTTCTTTGACTTCCAGGAGATTCAACCAGTCTATTCTAAAGGAGATCAGTCCTGGGTGTTCATTGGAAGGACTGATGCTAAAGCTGAAACTCCAAACTTTGGCCCCCTTATGTGGCGAGTTGACTCATTGCAAAAAATCCTGATGCTGAGAGGGATTCGCAGCAGGAGGAGAAGGGGACGACAGAGGATGAGATGGCTGGATGGCATCACCAACTCAATGGACATGAGTTTAGGTAAACTTCAGGAGTTGGTGATATATAGGGAGGCCTGACATTCTGTGATTCATCGGGTCACAAAGAGTCGCACATGATTGAGTGAATGAACTGACTGAACCGAATTGAGTATTATGGAAAATCTGGGATGAACTTTTTGGCCAACCCATTATAACTATGGGTAATATTTTGCTATTGAATTGTCACATGATACTTTGGAAAACAGTTCATTGTGATAAGCAGTGTTAATTGCGGTGGACAAATCAATCCTGTAGGACATTGCTCATTTCATATTTGTGAGCCAATGAAAATAATAGCAGGATTAACAGACTGACTAAAGTGGTAGAAACATGACTCAGACACTACGTGGAAATAGTGCCTTAAAAAGAATTCTTTCAATGAGCAAGAAAGACATTGTAAAGTAATCCTGTTAGTGGATATGGAGAGTCAAAAAAGACCCTCACTTGTGGGCCTCAGTTCTTTGTAAGGACACAAAGAAGAATCTGATATCTTATCCATGCCAAAAATTTATTGAAGAAAGAATACCTCAGGGGAGAGGTGGGCCAAGTCAAGAGAGGCACTGGCCCCAGGATGATGAGGTACAGGTTTTTCAAGACAGGACTTTTACATATTCATCTAGGTTTGTGAGAACTGAGAGTTTTGACTGACAGTTGCAATTTACATAGCAGCAAACTCTACTGGGCAGATCTTTCCCACAATTTAGTCTGTTATAATCAGATGTATGTATATATGTACAGAATATTTTATGAACCCTAAATGGGCTCCTGGCTGCCTAAGGTCACTTGAGGACACAGTTGTGCATCAAAAGTGTATGTGTTAAAATTGGAAAAGTCCCTATGGTTAGTTTGTATCCACTGTGCACTTAAGGTGAATGTACTGGAATGGTTAAAGTCTCTGTGGTTATTTTGTAGCATATCTGAGAGTTCCTCTGGTTCACACTGGGGCATGTCTGGGGTATGGTTAGAGATCAAGTTGAATTTTTTTGGCTAGGCTATCCATCATTCAGTTCAGTTCAGTTCAGTCGCTTAGTCCTGTACGACTCTTTGTGACCCCATGAATGGCAGCACGCCAAGCCTCCCTGTCCATCACCAACTCCCAGAGTTTACTCAGACTCACGTCCATAGAGCTGGTGATGCCATCCAGCCATCTCATCTTCTCTCATCCCCTTCTCCTCTTGCCCCCAATCCCTCCCAGCATCAGAGTCTTCTCCAATGAGTCAGCTCTTCACATGAGGTGGCCAAAGTACTGGAGTTTCAGCTTTAGCATCATTCCTTCCTGAAGAAATCCCAGGGCTGATCTCCTTCAGAATGGACTGGTTGGATCTCCTTGCAGTCCAAGGGACTCTCAAGAGTCTTCTCCAACACCACACTTCAAAAACATCAATTCTTCAGTGCTCAGCTTTCTTCACAGCCCAACTCTCACATCCATACATGACTACTGGAAAAACCATAGCCTTGACTAGATGGACCTTTGTTGGCAAAGTAATGTCTCTGCTTTTTAATATGCCATCTAGATTGGTCATAACTTTCCTTCCAAGGAGTAAGCATCTTTTAATTTCATGGCTGCAATCACCATCTGCAGTGATTTTGGAGCTCCCAAAAATAAAGTCTGGCACTGTTTCCACTGTCTCCCCATATATTTCCCATGCAGTGATGGGACCAGATGCCATGATCTTCGTTTTCTGAATGTTGAGCTTTAAGACAACTTTTTTTTTAATTTATTATTATTTTTTTTATTTTTTACTTTACAATATTGAATTGGTTTTGCCACACATTACTCTCCTCTTTCATTTTCATTAAGAGGTTCTTTAGTTCCTCTTCATTTTCTGCCTTAAGGCTGGTGTCATGTTTATATCTGAGGTTTTTGATATTTCTCCCAGCAATCTTGATTCCAGTTTGTGCTTCTTTCAGCCCAATGTTTCCCTTGATGTACTCTGCATAGAAGTTAAATAAGCAGGGTGACAATATACAGCTTTGACGTACTCCTTTCCCTATTTCGAACCAGTATGTTGTTCCATGTCTGGTTCTAACTGTTGTTTCTTGACCTTTCATTGCTCATGCCTAAATTCCTACCTAAAAATCCACCAAAGTATCAGGCCATATATATTTCATCAGGGGTAAAATAGATGGAAAAGTTAGGAAACAAACTCTTATAAATATTTGAGTTGGTGTATAATGTTGACAAGCCAATCCCAGAATCTAGAGATACTAACTGTGGACTAATAATTACTGGCTCTGATTCAACTGAAGTAAAGAGTTTTTCTTTCAGTCATTTCCGACTCTTTGTGACCCCATGGACTGTCACCTGCCAAGCTCCTCTGTACATGGAATTTTCTAGACAAGACTGTTGGATCGGGTTGCCATTCCCTTCTCTGGGGGTCTTCCTGACCCAGGGATTGAACACGGGTCTCCTGAACTGCAGAAAATTGCTTTACTTCTAAGACACCAGGGAAGCCTCAATTCAACTAGCAGCCCTTAGATAATAAAGTCTATCAATATCTAGGAGTCTAGTCACATGGGAAGGACAGAAAAAAGGGAGGTAGAAGGGACTCTTGATTGAATACCTGTATAAGTTTATGTTGTATTTTCATTCCCTTGGGAGTCTTTTAAAATTATGCACTAAAAGCACATATAAAGGGAAATTGGCATGCTGCCATCTATGGGGTTGCAAAGAGTCACCAAGATGACTGAGCAACCAAACAACAAAAACAAAAGAGAAACTAGAAGATTGTGTATATATGTAGAGGATTTTGCAAAATGGGTCAGTATTACTCAAGCACATGTATTGGTGCCTTAGCCAGTTGTTAAACAAGACTACTACCTAGTTTTGTGTATAGGGTTTTAGTGGAACACAGTCACACTCATTTTTCACATATTGTTTGTGAACGCGTTCATGCTACCCAGACAAAGCTGGGGGTGATCATGTGGACTTTTTATTATATTGTACCTTACAAAAAATTTGCTGTCCCATGCATCCAACAGACTGTGTCATTATTTAAGGACTGCATAATGCTGGAGGAAAGAATCCTTCAGTTCTAATTTTGCTATGTGATAATATTCCCTTTAAAAAAAAAACAAAAACCTCTTGACCTATATGTTACTTATTTCCCCATGGCTGAAGAGTAAGTTATCTGGCTGATAGATGATGCTCATTGATGTATGTTGCTGCTTTGGATGGAGCTAACCCACTAAGACACTATAAATCATAGGACTTGAGTCTTTGTCTTAAAAAAAATTTAAACTACTCTACTCTCCAGACTTGTGAATGGATAATTCTAGATATGTTTATTACTCTGCAGACTCTCATTTTCCTGTGGGACTTTCTCACAAACTTTACTGGGGGCATGGGAAGTATCTGCAAACCTACTTTTTCTTATTCCCAAGAAAAGTTCTCAATCAACTTTATTAGAAATAGTGATATGCTAATCTCTATCTACTGGAATTATCTATTATTTATTGTTTTCAAAATTGTTATTAGGAAGAAGGGTGCAATTAATTTGGCATCTATGATTCTAAGTTTCACTGTATCAAATGCCACATGTTGTTGCCACTCAAATTGTTTACATTTTCCTGGGAAGACCAACAAGTTAAAATATAGTTTAAAATGCCATCTCAGAAATATGGAACACTAAAATACATACTATGGAATGTATGGCAAAGCCAACAACATTGTAAAGTAAAAAAAAAATGATAATAATAAATGATAAATGGTTAAAAAAAAAAAAAGGAAAAGAAGTTAGAAAATACCTAGAAAGAGATGAGCATTGAATGTGACTAGGAATATCCTTCACAGGTAGGGTGTATTCTGTTTGTTTTATGGATAGAGTAGAAAGAAATATGTTAGGATTCCAGATAAAGAAAATTAAGAGGAAAATATGCAGCTATGGAAGAATTTGGGAAGTATGTTAATTAGTTTGGTATATCTAAAGTATAGAATGAAACTAAAGAAGAGGATTAGGAAAGACTGAAATGGAAAACATGAGCAAGATCATCAGCCTGAAAAGAATAACAAATAATCATGGTTTTGCTTTGTAGATATATTGAATTCCTTTCCTCTGCAAAAACTATTCCTCTTACCCTTTCAAACTTTGTAATTAAGTGTAATTCAAATTGACCACCATTACCAGCTCAGGGATATTTGTAACTTTGACACTTTGACCCCATACTCTTGGGTGCAGCACTTGATTCAGATTAGAGCCAATGAGAGGGGAAAATGAATATTTTTTTCTGAGAGATTAGTGAAAATAAACTCATATTATTTATGGGACATGATCTGGGAAGTTTATAATTATTAGAATTAATTATAGCTCTTTTGAAACCACCAAGGAAAAGCTTATCTGAAAAATGAACTAGCACAGTGGAGGCCAAAGTGTTAAATTAAAAAGAAATCTTTTGATAGAATGTAATCCCTGGGTCAGGCAGTATTTGAAATCAAGTCTACTTCCAAAGATTTGTGCAAGAATAAATTCTATTTTTTATTTAAGATAGTTTGCATCAGATTATGTACAACAGACTTATTGGAATATTTAGCATAGCTCTTCAAGCAATATGGGAAGGTGAAACAAATAAAAGGATTGTAAATATAAATATGCTTTGATTGAGTTGTTAATTAAGTTGTAGAAAGATCAGTGCGAGAATAGTATCTCTAAAATGCTGTAATTACACATTTTACTCTCCTGGCCAAAGTTCTTTAATGACTGTGGTAGGCAGAATAATGGTTCTCCAATATTGCCCATATTTTAATTCTTTGACTATTTTAATACATTATTTCAAATGGCAAATGGAAATTAGCAGGTGTGATTACATTATGGAAATAAAGATGATTAGCTATCTTATATTATCCAGCTGAATACAGTCTGTCATATGAGTCCCTCAACTTGAAAATTTTCCAGTTATAGTGAGAGAAAAGTGACTGTGGAAGAATACTCAGAGAGATGTGGCACAGCATATTTTGAAGACAGACAATAGATGCTAAGCCAAGGAGTATGAGTCACCTCTTGAAGCTGAAAAGGCTGATACATGTATTCTTTGCTGAAGCATCCAAAAAGGAGCACAACACTGTCAATATCTTGATTGTAGCCAGGTGAGACTCCACCTTGGGCTTCCAATTTCCAGAAGTTTAGACAATACATTTGTGCTATTTGAAGTCACTGTTAGTGTAAATTTTTTATAGTTTCCATATGAAACCAATACAATGATCCTCTAAAATTTTATTTAGCTACCAAGACTCATGACACAGCACTTCTTGCCCCATGAGATTATCTTACTCATCTAAATAAATTATTCTGTTACAGGAATCTGTCCCTTTTCTTGTATCCGCGTCACACTTGCTTTCCATTTACCTCCACCTCGAGGTTCAAAACCTGGTTCAAGAATTATTTTCTCAGAAACATTTCCAGATACCCTGCTATATATATAGATTTCTCTCACCCATAAACTCTCATTTCCCCTAAGCTTATGATTACAGACACCACGTTGTGCAGTAATCATGATACTTCAATATGTGATTATCTCACAAGATAAAAATGTTTTAAAAATTAATATTAATAAAATGTCTTCACTGGAGCATATGTTCATTTTTTTTGTTGATTGAATAGATGAATGATATAAGGATAAATTATAGCTGTTTGTCATAGGCACCCAAAAAGACCCCAAGTTTCAATGATTCAGTTGGAAGACTTGTAGATACCATGGCTATGTGTGTCATAGGAAATGTATATAAAGCACATGAGCAGCAAAGGAAAAAAATATATATATATGTTATATGTTTCCAAGAAAATCAGGTACAATCTTCCAAGAGTCTTTACCCAACAGAATCACAACAGGATGCACTTAAATCTCTTGGCAGTGAATTAGGACAGCATTTATAAAACATTGTTAAACAGGGAAATTCATCTGAGACTAAATGCCCATGGTTTTTTATTGGAAGCTGATCATGATCATGACTTGACTGACTTATAACAATATTCTGTATACACAAAAGAAGAGCAGATTTTCACTCTAAACAACATTGTTCATTCAATCAGTGTAGGCACAATGAGGCACCTTAGAAGTTAATGGTGGAAATCCTCCTGAAATCCAAGTTTGCAAATGCGAGCCACGGATAATACTTTAGGCCTGCCGTATTGAATCTTTCCTATATAGGGCTATAGTATCATCTAGAGGCAGAAATGCTGTCTGAATGTATCACTTTGGATATAAATAGTCTTATTTTAGCTGAGAAAGTACTCTCTGACTACAGATACTGAGTATCTAACACACTGATACAGATATGGAAGCTCATCTACAAATATGAGTAGGTAACCAGGAATCACAAAATATTTGATGAAAAATAGAAATACAAATACAACAATAAAATAATTAACTACTGTAGAAATATAGTAAACAGAAAAGAGCATATAAATATGTCTGAACTTAAATGACTTCCAGTTTATTATAAAACAAAGAGATATAGGTCAATATATGTAAACTCCATGGTAATGAAAATAATAATCCTATAAAAATGCACAAAAACTAGAAAGAAAGAAACATAAGCATACTGGTAAAGAAAATAACCAAATCATGAAGGAATAAGCAAAAAGAAGAAAATAACAGAAAAGAATTACAAAAACAAGCAGAAAAAAAGTAACAAAATGGCAAAAAGTATAAACCCGTCGATCATTATTTTAAATGCCAGTGGACTAAATGTTCCAAAAAAACATATAAAGTGGTAGACTAGTTTAAAAAGGAAATGTATTGGCTGCTTACAAGAGACTCACTTCTGGGTTAAGGAAACATACAAACTGAATACAAATGAGGACTGGATAAAGATATTTTAAGAAACTAGAAATTACAATGAAAATGAAATAGCAATACTTATATCAGATTAAGTAGACTTTTAAAAAAATTTCATACCCAGAGGAATGGTACGGGGAGGGGTGGGGGGTTCAGGATGGGGAACACGTGTATACCTGTGATGGATTCATGTTGATGTATGGCAAAACCAATACAATATTGTAAAGTAATTAACCTCCAATTAAAATAAATAGATTTATATTAATTTTAAAAAAAGGCACTATATCATGATAAAGAGATCAAAGCATGAAGAACATATTACATTCTTCAACATTTATCCACATTATATTTAAGCTCCTAAATAAATAAAGGAAATATTAATGGACATAAAAGAAGAAACTGTCAACAGTGCAATAATAAGAGGGGACTTTGACAGCACATGTATATCAAAGGATAGATTATCGAGACAGAAATTAAATAAGAAAACAGTGATCATAAATGAGACATTAAACCACTTGGACTTGTTACAGGACATTTCACCCAGAAACAAAACATATTTTTGCATATATGCATGGAATGTTATCCTTCTAGACCACAAACTGTGTCTTAAATTTAAAAGGCTATAAATTATATCAATGTTTTTTCTGACCACATTCAGTTGAGTTCAGTTCAGTTCAGTCACTCAGTCATGTCCGACTCTTTGTGACCCCATGAATCACAGCATGCCAGGCCTCCCTGTTCATCACCAACTCCCAGAGCCTATGACACTTTTCACAGAACTAGAATACATGATCTTAAAATACATATGGAATTACTGATATCCAAAGCAATCATGAAAAAAGATTAATGCTAAACAAATCACATTCCTTGATTTAAGATTGTAAAAAAAAAAAAAAACCTACAGAAATTGAAACAGTATGCATTGCACAAAAATATACATAGGTAATTGGAAAAGAATTAGAGCCCAGAAATAAATCATCTGAGCCACTAGGGAAGCTAAACCCACATCAGTTCAGTTCAGTTGCTTAGTCCTGTCCGACTCTTTGTGACCCCATGAATGGCAGCACGCCAGGCCTCCCTGTCCATCACCAACTCCCAGAGTTTACTCAGACTCACGTCCATAGAGCTGGTGATGCCATCCAGCCATCTCATCTTCTCTCATCCCCTTCTCCTCTTGCCCCCAATCCCTCCCAGCATCAGAGTCTTCTCCAATGAGTCAGCTCTTCACATGAGGTGGCCAAAGTACTGGAGTTTCAGCTTCAGCATCATTCCTTCCAAAGAAATCCCAGGGCTGATCTCCTTCAGAATGGACTGGTTGGATCTCCTTGCAGTCCAAGGGACTCTCAAGAGTCTTCTCCAACATCACAGTTCAAAAGCATCAATTCTTCAGTGCTCAGCTTTCTTCACAGCCCAACTCTCACATCCATACATGACTACTGGAAAAACCATAGCCTTGACTAGACGGACTTTTGTTGGCAAAGTAATGTCTCTGCTTTTTAATATGCTATCCAGGTTGGTCATAACTTTCCTTCCAAGGAGTAAAGGTTTTTTTATTTCACGGCTGCAATCACTATCTGCAGTGATTTTCGAGCCCCAAAAAATAAAGTCTGACACTGTTTCCACTGTTTCCCCATCTATTTCCCATGAAGTGATGGGACTGGATGCCATGATCTTAGTTTTCTGAATGTTGAGCTTTAAGCCAACTTTTTCACTCGTCCCTTTCACTTTCATCAAGAGGCTTTTTATTTCCTCTTCACTTTCTGCCATAAGGGTGGTGTTTTCTGCATATCTGAGGTTATTGATATTTCTCCCACATACTGCTGTTCAGTTAATTTATGACAAAAGAGGTAAGAATATAGATGGAAAAAAGACAGTCTCTCAGTAAGTGGTGCTGGGAAAACTGGACAGCAACATGTGAATGGATAAAATTAAAGTTTTTCTTCACTCCATATACAAAATAAACTTAAATGGATTAAGACTTAGGTATAAGTTTGGAAACCATAATACTAAAAAAAAAAAAAAAATTAGAAAGAACACTGTGACAAAAATTGCCACAATATTTTATTGGATCTATATCTTTAGGTGAAAGAAACAAAAGCTTTATTAATTAACAAAACTATGAGCTTTTCTTTAAAAAAAAAATGAAATAACCTACAAAATTATGGTCAGAAAACCCAAATAGACACTGTTTCAAAGAAGACATACAAATGTTCAACACATATGTGAAAGTCGCTCAGTTGTGTCCAACCATCTATGACCCCATGGACTATACAGTCCATGGAATTATCCAGGCCAGAATACTGGAGTGGGAATCCTTTCCCTTCTCCTGGGGGTCTTCCCAACCCAGGAATCAAACCCAGCTCTCCCACATTGCAGGCAGATTCTTTACCAGCTGAGCCACAAGGAAAGTTCAATAGGCACATGAAAATATGCTCAACATCACTATCCATCACATTAAGACAAATCAAAACCACAATGAGATATCACTTCATATGTATCAAAATGGCTATCATAAAAATGTCTGCAAATAACACATGTTGGTGAGCATGTGGAGAAAAGAGAATCCTAGTACACCAGGGGAATATAAATTGGAGCAGCCACTGTGGAAAATAGTACAGAACTTCTTCCAAAAACTAAAAAAAAGAAAAGAAAAACCAGCAATTCTACTTCTGATATACATCTGAGGAAAACAAAATGACTAGTTTAAAAAGATATATGAACACCTATGCCCATAGCAGAATTTTTTATGATAACCAAAATATGAAAGCAACACAAGTGTCCAGCAACAGATGAATAGATATGGACAAGGGTGGGTGAGATAAATGGAGAGAGTAGCTTGGAAGCATATACACTAATGTATGTAAATAGATAGGCAACAGGAATTTACTGTATGAATTAGGGAACTGAAAGAGAGGATGAGATGGTTAGACGGTATCACCAACTCAATGAACATGAGTTTGTGCAAGCTCTGGGAGTTGGTGATGGACAGGGAAGCCTGGCGTGCTGCAGTCCATGGGGTCACAAAGAGTTAGATACAACTGAGAGACTGAACTCAGCGGGGTGGGAATGGGTGGGAGGTGGCAGGGAGATTCAAGAGGGAGAGAACATATGTACACCTATGGTTAATTCATTTTGCTGTATGACAGAAATCAAGCCACTGTTGTAAAGAAATCATCAATTAAAATAAATAAATATTTTTTAAAATATAATAAATTAGGTATATGATGTAATATCACTCACCATAAAACAATGCAGGTTTGCCATTTGCAACAACATGGGTGAATATAGAAGGTGTTATGCTTAGTGAAATAAGTCAGACAGAGAAAGACACATACTGAACGTTTTATCTTATATGTGGAATCTAAATTAATATAAACAAAACAAAATAATATAATGAAACAGAAATAGACTCAAAGATACACAGAAAACAACTATTATAGTGGGTAGAATGGACAGGGGAGAGGCAATATAAGTTTAAGATATTATGAAGCATAAACTACCCACAGCAAACATTATCCTCAATGGTGAAAGTTTGAAAGTATCTCCCCTAAAATCAGGAACAAGACAAGGGTGCCCACTCTCACCACTACTATTCAACATAGTTTTGGAAGTTATAGCCACAGCAATCAGGGAAGAATAAGAAATGAAATCCAAACTGGAAAAGAAGTAAAACTCTGTTTGCAGATGACATTATGCTCTACTTAGAAAACCCTAAAGACAACACCAGAAAATTACTAGAGCTAATCAATGAATATAGTAAAGTTGCAGAATATAAAATTAACATACAGAAACTCCTTGCATTCCTAACACTAACAATGAGAAAACAGAAAGAGAAATTAAGGAAACAATTCTATTCACCTTTGCAATGAAAAAAATAAAATACTTAGGAATATGGGGTCGCACAGAGTTGGACACGACTGAGGCGACTTAGCAGCAGCAGCAGCAAAGAAACAAAGAACCTATATATAGAAAACTATAGTTTTCTATATATAAAAACTATAAAACTATAGTTTGCTATATATAAAAAATATAAAACACTGGTGAATGAAATCAAAGATGACACAAATAGATGGAGAAATATACCATGTTCACGGATCAGAAGAATCAATATAGTGAAAATGTGTATACTACTCAAAGCAATCTATAGATTCAATGCAATCCCTATCAAGCTACCAATGATCTTTTTCAGAGAACTAGAACAAATAATCGGAGAAGGCGATGGCACCCCACTCCAGTACTCTTGCCTGAAAAATCCTGTGGACAGAGGAGCCTGGTAGGCTGTGGTCCATGGGGTTGCAAAGAGTCAGACACGACTGAGCAACTTCCCTTTCACTTTTCACTTTCATGCATTTGAGAAGGAAATGGCAACCCAGTCCAGTGTTCTTGCCTGGAGAATCCCAGGGACGGGGGAGCCTGGTGGGCTGCCGTCTATGGGGTCACACAGAGTTCGACACGACTGAAGTGACTTAGCAGCTCCAGAACAAATAATTTCACAATTTGTATGGAAATACAAAAAAAAAAAAAAAACCCTCGAATAGCCAAAGTAATCTTCAGAAAGAAGAACGGAATTGGAGGAATCAATCTGCCTGATTTCAGGCTCTACACAAAGCCACAGTCATCAAGACAGTATGGTACTGGCGCAAAGACAGAAATATAGATAAATGAGCAAAATAGAAAGCCCTGAGATAAATCCATGCACCTATGGACACCTTATCTTTGACAAAGGAGGCAAGAATATACAATGAAGAAAAGACCATCTCTTTAACAAGTGGTGCTGGGAAAACCGATCAACCACTTGTAAAAGAATGAAACTAGAACACTTTCTAACACCATACACAATGATAATCTCAAAATGGATTAAAAATCTAAATCTAAGACCAGAAACTATAAAACTCCTGGAGGAAAACTTAGGAAAAACCCTCTCTGACATAAATCACAGCAGGATCCTCAATGGCCTACCTCCTAGAGTAAAGGAAATAAAAGCAAAAATAAACAAATGGGACCTAATTAAACTTAAAAGCTTTGGCACAGCGAAGGAAACTATAAGCAAGGTGAAAAGACAGCCTTCAGAATGGGAGAAAATGATAGCAAATGAAGCAACTGACAAAGAATTAATCTCAAAAATATGAAGGAGCACATGCAGCTCAAATCCAGAAAAATAAATGACCCAATCGAAACATGAGCCAAAGAACTAAACAGACATTTCTCCAAAGAAGACATACAGATGGTTAACAAACATATGAAAAGATGGTCAACATCACTCATTATCAGAGAAACGCAAATCAAAACCACAATGAGGTACCATATCACACTGGTCAGAAGGGCTATCATCAAAAAGTCTACAAACAATAAATGCTAGAGAAGGTGTGGAGAAAAGGGAACCCTCTTACACTGTTGGTGGAAATGCAAACTAGTACAGCCACTATGGAAAACAGTGTGGAGATTCCCTAACAAACTGGAAATAGAACTGCCATACAACCCAGCAATCCCACTGCTGGGCATACACACCAAGGAAACCAGAACTGAAAGAGACATGTGTACCCCAATGTTCATTGTAGCACTGTTTATAATAGCCAGGACATGGAAGCAACCTAGATGTCCATTGGCAGATGAATGGATAAGAAAGAAAGCTGTGGTACATATACACAATGGAATATTATTCAGCTATTAAAAAGAATTCATTTGAATCAGCTCTAATGACGTGGATGAAACTGGAGCCTATTATACAGAGTGAAGTAAGGCAGAAAGAAAAACACCAATACAGTATATTAATGCATATATATGAAATTTAGCAAGATGGAAAAGATGATCCTATATGCAAGACAGCAAAAGAGCAAAAGAGGCACATATGTAAAGAACAGACTTTTGTACTTTGTGGGAGAAGGTTAGGGTAGGATGGCTTGAGAGAATAACATTAAAACATGCATAATACCTATGTGAAATAGATCACCAGTCCAGGTTTGATGCATGAGACAGGGTGCTCAGGGCCGGTGAACTGGGATGACCCTGAGGGAAGGGATGGGGAGGGATATGGGAGGGGTTTCAGGATGGGGAACACATGTACACCAATGGCTGATTCATGTCAATGTATGGCAAAAACCACTACAATACTGTAAAGCAATTAGCCTCCAATTGAAAATCAATAAATTAATTTAAAAATATAAAATAATAGAAACTACTGCAAATAGGAAAATGAGTATTTCAAGGCTGTATATTTTCACCCTGCTTATTTAACTTATATGCAGAGTACATCATGAAAAACGCTGGGCTGGATGAAGCACAAGCTGGAATCAAAGATTGCTGGGTGAAATATCAATAACCTCAGATATGCACATGACACCACCCTTGTGGGAGAAAGTGAAGAAGAACTAAAGAGCCTCTTGATGAAAGTGAAAGAGGAGAGTGAATAAGTTGGCTTAAGCTCAATATTCAGAAAACGAAGATCATGGCATCTGGTCCCATCACGTCATGGCAAATAGATGGGGAAACAGTGGAAATAGTGGCTGAGTTTATTTTTGGGGGGCTCCAAAATGACTGCAGATGGTGATTGCAGCCATGAAATTAAAAGATGTTTACTCCTTGGATGGAAAGTTATGACCAACCTAGACAGCATATTAAAAAGCAGAAACATTTCTTTACCTTGGACTAGACCAGGTCTGTCTAGTCAAGGCTATGGTTTTTCTAGTGGTCTAGTATTGATGTGAGAGTTGGGCTATAAAGAAATCTGAGCACCAAATAATTGATGCTTTTGAACTGTGGTGTTGGAAAAAAACTCTTGAGAATCTATTTGACTGCAAGGAGATCCAACCAATCCATCCTAAGGAGATCCGTCCTGGGTGTTCACTGCAAGGACTGATGTTGAAGCTGAAACCCCAATACTTTGGCCACCTGATGTGAAGAACTCATTGGAAAATACCCTGATGCTGGGAAAGATTGAGGGCAGGATAAGAAGTGGATGACAGAGGATGAGATGATTGGATAGCATAGCTAACTGAATGGACATGAGTTTAGATAAATTCTGGGAGTTGGTGATGGACAGGGAGGCCTGGGGTGCTGCAGTGCATGGGGTGGCAAAGAGTCGGACATGACTGAGGGACTGAACTGAACTGAACTGAATATAAAATAAATAAGCAAATAGTCAATATTTTATACTGATTTTAAATGGAGTATATATAAAGCAAACAATAACAAACAAAAAAACCTCTGTGCATAAATTAATGGATCTGACTGTGCTCTAGTAAAACTTTATTTAGCAAAAGGCATTGATGATGTATGCATGCTGTGACTCATATTTCGTCAAGATCTGACTTAAAAGATCAAATCACTTGTTATGCAAAAAAAAAAAAAAAAATACCCTAGAGACAATATAAATAGTGGGATTGAGTCAACATTAAACTGGATAGGACAATTTAATTCACTAACAATTGGTGCTACTCAAAAAACCTTTTTAAAAATTTTACAGAAGATACAAAGCACATGCATTGATTTTTCAGTTCAGTTTAGTCCCTCAGTTGTGTCTGACTCTTTGCGACCCTATGGACTGCAGCACGCCAGACTTCCATGTCCATCACCAACTTCCAGAGCATACTCAAACTCATGTCCATCGAGTTGGTGATGTGATCCAACTATTGCATCCTCTGTCCCCTTCTCCTCCTGCCTTAAATGTTACCCAGCATCAAGGTCTTTTCCAATGAGTCAGTTCTTCGCATCAGGGAACCAAAGTATTGGAATTTCAACTTCGGCATCAGTCCTTCCAATGAATATTCAGGACCGATTCCTTTAGAATTGACTGGTTTGATCTCCTTGCAGTGCAAGGGACTCTCAAGAGTCTTCTCCAACACCACAGTTCAAAAGCATAATTCTTTGGCACTCGATATTCTTTATAGTCCAACTCTCACATCATACATGACTACTGGAAAAACAATAGCTTTGACTAGATGACCCTTTGTAGGTAAAGTAATATCTCTGCTTTTTAATATGCTATCTAGGTTTGCCATAGCTTTTCTTCCAAGGAGCCAGTGTCTTTTAAACTCATGGCTGCAGTCACCATCTGCAGTGATTTTGGAGCCAAAGAAAATAAAGTCTGTCATGGTTTCCATTGTTTCCCTATCTATTTGCCATGAAGCAATTGGACTGGATGCCATGTGTCTTCACTTTTTGAATATTGAATTTTAAGCCAGTTTTTTCACTCTACTTTTTCACTTTCATCTAGAGGCTCTTTAGTTCCTCTTTGCTTTCTGCCAAAGGGTGGTGTCATCTGTATATCTGAGGTTATTGATATTTCTCCTGGCAATCTTGACACCTGCTTGCACTTCATTCAGCCCGGCTTTTCTCCTGATGTACTCTGCATATAAGTTAAGTGAGCAGCGTAACAATATACATCCTTGACATACTCCTTTCCCAGTGTGGAACTCATCTGTCATTCCAAATTGATTCCAAATTGCTCAAAATTGATTTTTGCAATAAGTTAATTTTTAAGTCTTTCTATATAAACATAAACAGTTTCTCAGATAGAAGTTATTATATGCTTTAGAAAATACTATTAAAAATAGAGTTATTATGTAAAACAAGAAATCATTTTACCTGAACTAAAACAAAAAAGATCACTGATATGGTAACAACAAAAAATCACTCAAAAGTGGGCTGAAAATCTAAATCTTTATAACTGAACTTGTAGAGTTCAAGATCAGTGGTGTGCCAAACACCATACAAAATACTGATAACATTTAAAAAAAAAAACTAAAAGCAGAACTAGAGGAGGACAAAACAGTGCTCCAATTTATGTCAAGCAGGCATAACACAAGTATTTAACAGAGAACATGAATGGGAGGAAAACATTCAACTGAACAATACAAAAACATTTCTGTAACTTTTTCTTTGCTCTGATAATGCTGAGAAAGATATCAGTGGCTTAGAAAAAGAACTATCCATTTTTGTCTTGCTCTGCACATCAACAAGGTAGGCTCTGTTTGGGGATAAACGCTCAGGTCAGGACTGCTCCATGAATCTTTTTTATTCCAGACCAGTAGCAACCAAGACATTCTTTTTTCATAGTGAGTTACAAAAGGGCTAGAGTGCTAACAAAGTGATGCTTCTTAAGATGTTGCTTTGTAACGGGCATACTGAATTTGGTCTACATCCCATTGGCAAGAAAATCACTTAAGAGAGTTCAAAATCAATAGCAAAGGGAAATAGATTATGTCCACAGTGATGGCATAGAAAAATCATATGACCAAGCACACGAATTTATAATTCTATTATAGGGATAGAGTAAAAACTTGAGGCAATAGTTCAATTTACCACCCTTACAATAAGCTTACTTGTTTAAAAAAAAAAAAAAGTATTTGTATTCTCTTACAATCTGATTTTTACAAGGAAGTAGATTTTATCTGTATTATTAATTACAAGACACTGTTTTCTAGAACTGACTCATACAATAGGGTAGTCACTAATTAGATGAGGCTATAAATCATTGGAATTAAGTCTAGTCTGAATTGATGTATCCTATATACACAATGAATACCAAAGACCATGTGAAAAAAGATAAAATATCTCAATGATAATATTACATTTATAGTATATTAAGGTGATAAAATTTATCATTATAACTTTATTTTCTGTCTCTTATACACATCTAGATGTGTATAAGAGACAGGCTATATATATAGATTTCTCTCACCCATAAACTCTCATTTCCCCTAATCTTATGATTACAGACACCACGTTGTGCAGTAATCATGATACTTCAATATGTGATTATCTCACAAGATAAAAATGTTTTAAA
>SJYT01044453.1:101056-124055 GCA_006410635.1 Cephalophus harveyi | reverse complement strand
AAAATAAGAAATTAATGAAACAGTAAAAGTTTAAATGGAACTTTAAAATTATGATTATTAAATAAAATTGGTTCTTGTAAAATGTCAGACTAGACTAAATTTAACAGCCCATTCAAGAAAAAATTTAGAAAGTATCAAGTAAGTTGGTTTAAGAAGTGGAAGGAGGAAAAGATTCAGATATAAAAAGTGCTTTATTTTTTTCCTGTACATCCCACATCAATAGAGAAAACAAGGAAGAAATTGCTTAAATTTTTTACTTCATAATACTTAATGTATGATTTTTGTCTCTGTTTTGAAAATTCTCAAACTGAAAGCGTTGTTATGCCCATAGCACTCTCAATGGTTAACTGAAGGCACCTCACTTTTTCTTCTAGTTCAGGATGATGGACACTTGGGCAAAATTACAATACTGAGCAATCAGATTTTATTTTTCTAGGAAACTGATTCTTAAGCTGATAAACACAAACAAGCACTGAATTGCTTTCAGAGACTTTACAGAAAATCTTCAGGAGGTGCTCTAGCTAAGGTCTCAAGGCTTTATCAAAGAGTATCTTTGTCACTTCTTTTAAGTTTTTAGTTACTGCAATAAGTTTCCAATAAAATCTTTTTTTTTTTCTTTTTCATTCAAGCAAGCCAAAGCAAATTGTCAGCAAACAAAAAACCTTCTGCCAGAGATCTGTGACAGATTAAAAATATCTAATTTAAGGGTCAAACTGTTGCTTCTGATATTTCTAAACAACTCCAAATTAAGAATTGATGCTTTTGAACTGTGGTGTTGGAGAAGACTCTTGAGAGTCCCTTGGACTGCAAGGAGATCCAACCAGTCCATTCTGAAGGAGATCAACCCTGGGATTTCTTTGGAAGGAATGATGCTAAAGCTGAAACTCACCTCATGCGAAGAGTTGACTCACTGGAAAAGACTCTGATGCTGGGAGGGATTGGGGGCAGGAGGAGAAAGGGACGACCGAGGATGAGATGGCTGGATGGCATCACGGACTCGATGGATGTGAGTCTGAGTGAACTCCGAGAGATGGTGATGAACAGGGAGGCCTGGCGTGCTGCGATTCATGGGGTCGCAAAGAGTTGGACATGACTGAGTGACTGAACTGAACTGAATTTCAACTCTCAAAAGTTTACCTCAAATAGACAATGAAATATAAGGCTTTCATGTGCTTCTCATGAAATAATTACTTACTGCTTATAGTCATGAGACTGACTTTCCAGAATTCATTTCAAAAAATAAAACTTCAAATAAATACACCCTCCAAATTCACAAATGTTTTACTTCTCCAGTGAATGTTACAATATTATGGGAAATTTAATTATTGCATGTCAGAGGATGTATAGATGCAGAAACTTTCTCAAGCCAGTCCCTTTCTTATTTTATGCTATTCTGAAATCATTATTGCAGCTACTCTGCACTGAAAGCATTGAATAATTTGGTTCATTCAACTATTTTTTCTTTGAACCTCAACCTGAACTATAGTTTAATATGGCAGTCAAAATGAAGTGAAACATTGAGAAAGAAGGAAAAAAAAAAAAAGACCACGTTCAAAGGTGACATATGACTCTCCTAATTTACATGTTTTTTTTTTTAATGAGAAATTTTCCAAGGTTAATTTCAATATATTTAATCAAAGAAGAGGGCTTCCCTGATGGCTCAGCTGGTAAGAAGTTCCCTGCAATGTGGGAGATTGGGTTCCATCGCTGAGTTGGGAAAATCCCTTGGAGAAGATGCATCTTTTGACTTATTTCATTGCTGCAGGTGTGCATGCTTCACATGTGCATATTTTCCTACACACACACACTCATACACAAGTAGACTGCATTTAATATGATAGTTTAGAAAGCCGGCTCTAGTTAGGTAATGCAAATCTTATCAAAAGTCTAACCCATGCTGTGCAGCATTTGAAAGTTGTAAATAATTAAATATAATACACAGGAATGGCTAGCAAGTTTGCAGAGATACGGATATTGGGGGTTTTTTTGTCATCAGTGGTCTTTTCACACAGCCCAATTTGTGTTCTCTCCAGGCTTTCTCTATATATATATAATAAGGAGCTATTTATCATATAGATGATAGATAGATAATATATAGATATAGATATAAAATTGATGAAGAGAATATAATAACTTTGAAACTTGCTTTGTGAAAAATTTATAAACAGAAATGTCTATAAAGCAGATTCAAGAGACCAGGGGAATGGAGTGGTTCTCACATCAGGTAAATGGAATACTTATCTCAATTGTTATTTTAAGGCCTCCCAAAGTGATCAAGAGTGTAAAATTGCCTTTCTGCAAAATAAAAATTTAAGATTAACTGAGGCAACAAGCTATTAAAGAAGATAAAATGACTCCAAAAGCCTATTCTCCAATAGCCTATTCGGCTATTCTTTCTTGACTTTGCCTCAAGTTCTGCCTTCAGCACCATTTTGTCTCTCTCCCACGACTCCTATGTTCAGATTCTGCCCCCAGGACCACTTTCCTAGCCTGCATCCCCCCTTCTATAGTCCTTCTATCTCTTCTATACCCTTAATTCCTCTGTGCTAATTCTTACAAGAAACTTCCTACTTCCCTTTCCTCTGAATTTTTCAGAAACCATCCCTTTGAAATTAAGGCTTGTGAAGATCCAGAGGCTAAACTAACAAATTATTATACTCCCTGGACTAACACTGAACTTCAAATTGTACTCAAAAATTTCACCAAATTAACCAAAGATCTTCATAAATTTGCTAAGGAATTTAATATAGTCATTAGAACATATCAGTCTGATGTCTCTGACTTATAAGAGCTATTCCAAATGCTTGTCAATGAACACTCCTGTAGCTCCAGCCAACTACTTTAAAGCAGTTCTTACCTCAAAAATATTAATAGAGTTCAAATAGTGAAGACTTATTATTATTATTATTGCTCAATCAGTTGTGTCTGACATTTTACCAGCACATGGACTGTAACCAGCCAGGTCGCTCTGTCCTTGGCATTTTCCAGGCAGTTTCTAGTGAATCTAAAATTGTTTCTGTCTCTGAACCTTCGCCCTTTTGCTTAGGCTCTTTAAGAAATACAAATGCAATTATCCTCAGTTCCTTCACCCTTGTGCATTAATTAAGTTGAGATTTCTTGGAGGAGTATGGTGATAAATTTCCCTTTCCAAAAGGGGGAAATTATTCTATAATTTTACAGCAGTCATCAAAGTAACCAACCAGATGAATTAAATGACTCTGTGATATCTTTTGTTTAATCTCTTAGAGTACTAGAGTTGATACAAAAAACCCTGACAAATTACCCTTATTGAATTAGCTATCAAATTTCTTATGCAAAAAAAATCCAAGTGACATTGACAAAATTCATAGCACACCTCACATCAAGATTCACATAGATCCCTCAGAACTCCTTAACATAAATAGTCAATATCTCATAAGTAAATACATCCTTTAAGGCATAATGATCATAATAAAATATTACAAAGGCTACCCCCTTGTGCATAATAAAATATTATAAAAATTACCCCTTGTGAAAGTCTCTACTAATATGTTTATTTAACTGGTGAGGAAATCTAAGGGTAGAAAGTAGAGGTTTGTCTAGCTCATATGAGCAATAATTCTTTTTGTTGTTCAGTCACTAAGTCATATCCAATTCTTTATGATCCCATACACTGCAGCTCCTCTGTCCTCCACTGTCACCCAGAGTCTGCTCAGACTCATATGCATTGAGTCCATGATGCTGTCTAGCCATCTTATCCATTGCCACCCTCTTCTCCTTTTGCCTTCAATCATTCCCAGTAGCAGAGTCTTGTCCAATGAGTTAGTTTTTTGCATCAAGTGGCCAAAATATTGGAGCTTCACCTTCAGCATCAGTCCTTCCAATGAATATTCAGGGTTGATGTCCTTTAAGATTGATTCTTTTGATATACTTGCTGTCCAAGGGACTGTCAAGAATCTTCTCCAGCACCAAGTTTGAAAGCATCAATTCTTCAGAACTCATCCTTCTTTATGGTCCAACTCTCACATCTATACATAGATTTGACTATACAGACCTTTGTCAGCAAAATCATATCTCTGCTTTGTAATATGCTGTCAAGGTTTGTCATAGCTTTCATTTCAAGGAGCAAACATCTTTTAATTTCATGGCTGCAGTCATCATATGTAGTGATCTTGGAGCCCAAGAAAATAAAATTTCTCACAGCTTCCACACTTTCCCCAACTATTGGCCATGAAGTGATGGGACCAGATTCCATGATCTTAGTTTTTTTTATAATGCTGAGTTTCAAGCCAGCTTCTTCATTCTCCTCCTTCTCCCTCATCAGGAGGCTTTTTAGTTCCTCCTCATTTTCTGCCATTAGAGTGGTATTTTATATGAGGTACACTGCACAGAAGTTAAATAAACAAGGTGACATTATATAGCCTTGTTTTACAACTTTCCCGCTTTTGAACCAGTCAGTTTTTCCATGCACAGTTCTAAACTGTTGTTTGTTTATTTGTATATAGGTTTCTCAAGAAGCAGGTAAGGTGGTCTGGTACTCCCATCTCTTTAAGAATTTTCCAGAGTTTGTTGTGATTCACATAGTCAAAGGTTTTAGTGTATTCAATGAAACAGAAGTAGTTGTTTTTCTGGAACTCCCTTGCATTTTCCACGATCGAACACATGTTAGCAGCTTGATCTCTGGTTCCTCTGACTCTTCAAAATCCAGCTTCTACATATGGAAGTACTGGGTTCAAATAGTGCTAAAGTTAGCTTGAAGGATTTTGAGCATAACCTTGCTGGCACATGAAATGAGTGAAGTTATACAGTAGTTTGAATGTATTTTGGCATTGGCTTTCTTTTTGAGTGGAATGAAAACAGGACTTTTCCAGTCCTGTGGCTACTGCTGAACTTTCCAAATTAGCTGACGTACTGAGTGCACTTTAACAGAATTATCTTTTAGGATTTTAAAGAACTCAGCTGGAATTCTATCACTTCTACTAGCTTTATTCATAGTAATGTTTCCTAAGTCCCACTTGACTTTCTACTCCAGAATGTCTGGCTCTAGATGAGTGACCACACCATTGTGGTTATCCAGGTCACTAAGACTTAAAAAAAAATTTTTTTGATAGCTCCTCTCTGTATTCTTGCCATTTCTTCTTAATATCTTCTGCTTGTGTTAGGTCCTTACTGCTCTTGTCCTTTATCATGCCTATCCTTGCACGAAATTTTCCCTTGATATCTACAATTTTCTTGAAGAGATTTCTAGTATTTCTCATTCTATTGTATTCTTCTATTTCTTTGCATAGTTCAATTAAGAAGCCCTTCTTAATTCTCCTTGCTATTATCTAGAATTCTGCATTCAGTTGAGCATATCTTTCCTTTTTCTCTTGTATTTCACTTCTCTTCTTTCCTCAGCTATTGTAAAAACAGCTTTGTTCTCTTGCATTCTTTTTTTTCTTAGAGATGGTTTTGGTCACTGCTTCCTATACAATGTTATGAATCTTCATCCATAGATCTTCAGGCACTCTGTCTACTAGACTTAATCCCTTGAATCTATTCATCACATCCAACTATATAGTCCTAAGAGATTTGATTTAGGTCATATCTGAAGGGCCTAGAGGTTTTCCCATGGTAATTTACTTATACAGTCTATTATACAGTTTTCCAGAAGATAAACCAAGCCAGATAAAGCTCACTTTTACTTGGAAGGAAAAACATTTCCACCTGGAGAGCAATGCCTCAGAATTTTACTAATAGTCCTTATTCCATGCAAATCTTAAAGGCTGATTATAAATTTTGCTAGAAGTTCTACTTTTTTGCAGTATATGGGTGGTTTTCTTCTTTATTCTCCTTCTCAAGTCTTCTCACAGGAAGACAGCATCAACTTGCCAAAACTTTTAGCTATACAGGGACATAAGGTCATCGAAGAAAAATTGTGTTATAGTTTGCCCAAACCCAAGTTCAATATTTAAGGCATCCAATATCAGAACAAGGTCAATATCTAAATTCAGATAAATTTCACAGTTTCTCAAGTTTTTCCAGTTAGTTCTAAGTTTCTCAAATCCAAAACTAAGTGCCAACTGCAGCTTTTTCTCAGGGTAGTTGGTGATTGCCAGAATTAAATTCCAATTTTCTCTTGTATGCCTAAATATCTGTATGTTTTATTAAATAAAAACAGTCTCCATGCAGTTTTATAGGAAAAATCATATGACATGGCTCTTAAGTCCTTAAAAAGAATTTGTTGAACCTACTTGCCTTTGGATAACCCAGTAATCAAATTCCCTGTTTTACTTTTGTTTATGAAAAAGAAATGCAGCCCTCTGGGTTTCTACCCCAAAACAAGGGGACTTCAATTGACTCATAGGATTTATAGCCAGCAACTTGACCCTGTAGCATGGGGAAATAGCCCCTGTCTTATTCCATTATAGCCACTGCCTTTTTGTATAAAACCATTCATAAAATTATGAGATAACCGTTAACACTCACAAAATTATGAGATAACCATTAACCATTCTAACAGAAACCCTCCTAATTTCCCATCACATTCAACATTTTTATCATCAGCATCAAAACTCCTATGAAGTCCATTTTTTAAATTGCTCCTCACATAACTTTTGTGTACAGTAATAAACTTAACTCATCTATTCTCCCATCCATTATTAATGAAGTTCCTCAAGATTGTTTAATGGTGACAGACTACTTCTAGTGATGATTTTCAGGAGACACTTCTAGGCATTTATGAACTTCTCATGGTTCACTGGAAGTGTTTACTTAAAATGTGACAACTGCAAATGTACTGGGTATGCTATTACAGGGCTTCCCTGGTGGGTCATATGGTAAGGAATCTGCCTGCAATGTGGGAGAACCTGGCTTAATCCTAGGGTTAGGAAGATCCCTGGGAGAAGGGAATGATTACCCACTCCCAGATTTTTGCCTGGGGAATTCCATGGACAGGGGAGCCTGGTGGGCTACAGTTCATGGGATCATAAAGAGTTGGACATGACTGAGCGACTAAAACACACACATGCTATTACAGCTCCTTTTGATGTTGTTGAGGCAGCATCTTTAACCATGGATATTTCAGTCCAAAAGAATAAAATATGATTTTACATGAACTTGCACTTTGGCCAAGAGAAAAAAAAAAAAAAACTGTCAATATTTATACTGATAGTAAACATGTCTTAGGAGTAGCTCGTAATTCTGAAATGCTATGGTAGCAATGTGTTTTCCTTACTTACAGTGTAAATAAAATAAAAAATTGCCTCTATATAATCATTGGATATAATACTTTTACCTGTTGCTTTAGCTATTATTATGATTCTTGGGCATTTCAATCTTGACTCTCTGGGACCTCAGGGAAATCACCTTGTTGACTCTTTCTCAAGGAATTCTGCTTTTAAAGTGACCAATAGTAGTCAGATTTTTCATGTTCCAAGAGTATATTTTCCTAATGATACTTTAGAAAAACTGGCTCAAGAAGCCAGACAATTGGCCTCTGAAAAGTAAAAGCAAGATTGGAAAATCAACAATTTTTGCTTTGATGAAAAGAGAAAGCTCTGGTTTGGATAAAATAGCAGCTCAATTCTACCAGAGACTCTAAAATTCTTACTCCTAACTACTGTATGTCTACAGACAGAATGATAGTGACCATTGGTTTGCTGGCAAAATGGTAGCCTTTGTGAACTAATATTAATAAAGGAAAATGACATAATGGGAAAGATTAGGAATCTATTCACAAAAAGATGGAGATACCAAGAGAATCTTTTATGCAAAGATCGGCACAATAAAGGACAGAAACAGAAAGGATCTACCAGAAGTAGAAGAGATTAAGAAGAGGTAGCAAGAATACACAGAAGAAATACACCAAAAAAAAAAAAAGTCTTAATGACCCAGATAACCACATAATGTGGTCATTCACCAGAGCCCAACATTGAGAAGTGTGAAGTCAAGTGGGCCTTAGGAAGCATTGCTATGAACAAAGCTGGTGGAGGTGGTGGAATTCCAACTAAACTAGTTCAAATCCTAAAGAATGATGCTGTTAAAGTGCCACACTCAATGTGCCAGCAAATATGGAAAACTCAGCAATGGCCACAGGACTGGAAAAGGTTATTTTTCATTCCAATACCAAAGAAAGGAAATGCCAAAAAATATTAAAACGATCACACAATCGTGCTCATTTCACATACTAGCAAGGTAATGCTCAAAATACTTTAAGCTAGGGTCAAGTAATGTGAACCAAAAAATTTCAGATACACAAGATGGATTTCGAAAAGGCAGAGGAGTCAGAGAGAAAAATGCCAACATTTGATGAATTATAAAATAAGCGAGAGAATTTCAGAAAAAAAAGAAACAAAACTCTACTTCATTTAGTACATTAAAGCCTTTTATTGTATGGATCATAACAAACAGTGGAAAATTCTTAAAGAGATGGGAATACCAGATCATCTTACCTGCATCCTGAGAAATGTTTATGCAAGTCAAGAAGCAACAATTAGAACCAGACAAGAACAACAAACTGGTTCAAAAGTGGGAAAGGGATACATCAAGGCTATATTTTGTCACCCTGCTTATTTAATTTCTATGTAGAGTACATCAACAAAATGCTAGGCTAAAAGGATCACAAGCTAGAGTCATGAGTGCCAGGTGAAATATCAATAACCTCAGATATTCAGGTGATACACTCTAATGACAGAAAGTGAAGAGGAATTAAAGAGCTTCTTGGTGAAGTTGAAACAGAAGAGTGAAAAACCTGGCTTAAAATTTTACATTCATACATCGAACCTGGACGCATGATACGGGATGCTTGGGGCTGGTGCACTGAGACGACCCAAAGGAATGGTACAGGGAGGGAGGAGGGAGGGGGGTTCAGGATAGGGAACACGTGTCTACCTGTGGTGGATTCATGTTGATGTGTGGCAAAACCAATACAATATTGTAAAGTAATTAGCCTCCAATTAAATAAATTTATTAAAAAAAAAACAGAAAAAAACATTTTTACATTCAAAAAACTAAGATCATAACATCTGGTCCCATCACTTCATGGCAAATAGATGGGGGAAACATAGAAACAGAGGCAGATTTTACTTTGCTGTTTTCCAAAATCACTGTAGACAGTGACTGCCGCCACTAAATTAAAAGGCCTTTGCTCCTTGGAAGAAAAGCTATGGCAAACCTAGACAGTGTACTAAAAAGCAGAGCTATCATTTTGCCAACAAATGTCAATATAATCAAAGCTTTGGTTTTTCCAGTAGTTATATATGGAAGTGAGAGTTAAACTGTAAAGAAGGCTGAGCGCCAAGGAATTGATGTTTTTGAACTGCAGTCCTGGAGAAGACTCTTGAGAATCCCTTGGATGGCAAGGAGAACAAACCAGTCAATTCTAAAGAAATCAACCATGATTATTAATTGGAAGGACTGACGCTGGAGCTGAAGCTGCAACACTTTGGCCACCGGATCGGAATAGTTGACTTTTGGAAAAGATCCTGATGGGGGGAAAGATGGAGAGCAATAGGAGAAGGAGATGACAGAGGATGATTGACATTACTAACTCAGTGGACATGAGTTTGAGCAAACTCTGGGAGATGGTGAAGGACAGGGAAGCCTGGCATGCTACAGCCGATGGCATCCAGAAAGTTTTACATGACTTAGTGACTGAACAACAACAACAGTTAAGAAGCCCACAAAAAAGTACCTACCTCATTTGTCCCACTTCTCTGAAGATAATCCAGGGAAGCCTGTTTGTAATACTCCCTGACATAGTAAACTGTACAATGCACAGTTCAAGTTCTGACAAATATGTTTCCTCAAACATCCTCCCTCTCATGGATGCAAATATGTTTTAGTCATGGAGTTTGTTTTCGTACTAGACTGAAGCCTTCCCTTGCAGACAGGGGTTGGCCTCTTCTGTGGCTAATGTCTTTTTGTCAAAGATTTATCAATATCTGGGGAAATCCTGTCTAATTTCATAGTGATAAAGGAACCAATTTTCCTGACCAAATGCTTCAATAAATCTGTTCTGTTTGGCCAATTTTAATTTCAATATTTTTACCACATTCAATCTTCTGGTTAAGCTGAACATACTAATGCTTTACGAACATTCAATTGGCAAAATTTATAGATGTCTTCCAAATATCTCAGCCAAAAACATTGTTGTTGGTCCTTCTATATCTCAGATGTATCCCTTTTGGAAGTCGTATTTACTTTGAATTAGCCACAGAACACTCAATGTACTGCGCTCCTTCTGCCTTTGACCTACATTAATCAAAAGAAAGATATTCCACTACTCTAAGGCCTAATGGCTTCTATTTAAATAACTGTGTTTTGGTAGAGCAATCTTTTAATAGTACACTCTCTGGAGATGAAGAACTTAAGCATCACACCTGGCTCTGACTGGACCTGGGCATCATCTAGCAACCTGAAAGTAAAGTTTTCCTGGAATTGAATCAGACAACATTTGATAAAAAAGTTTTCCCAAAATATCTGGATTAGGCCTCTTGGAACTTTATTACTAAACATTTGATGATTACAAAAAACCTCAGATAATTTCTAATGTCTATGGTCTTGATAACATATATCTTTAAATTAAAAAATATCTGAGAGTTCTTCTTTCTATTCTACTTATTCAAATGTGACCTCAGTTAGTTGCCAATCTTTGCACTTCCCTCAGATGTGAGATGCCACATCCAGGAAAGGTTTTTCCTGATATTAAGGAACAAAATATTCCTGAATATTCATTGCAAGGACTGATGCTGAAGTTAAAGGTCCAATACTTTGGCCACCTGATGCAAAGAACCGACTCATTGGAGAAGACCCTGATGCTAGGAAAGAGGGAAGGCAAAAGGAGAAGGAGCAGGCAGGGGATGAGATGGTTAGATAGCATCACCAACTCAATGGACATGAATTTGAACAAGCTCAGGGAGATGGTGAAGGACAGAAAAACCTGGTGTGCTGCAGTTCATGGAATCACAAAGAGTTGGACATGATTGAGTGACTGAACAACAACAACAAAGGTGCAAAAAGTCACTGAAACTGGAAAACTCTTATTCATCAATGAAAGTGAAAGTGTTAGTCACTTAGTGTGTTCAACTCTTTGTGATCCCATGGACTGTAGCCTGCCAGCTTCCTCTGTCCTTTCAGAGAAAACTTTTAATCAAAAGAGGAAAATGTAAAAACAAACAAAAAATGTAATAAACAAACATCTCAATTAAAGAGTCAGGAGACCAGAACAGGGAAGTTACATGCCTTGCAATGATATGTATGTGCTAAATCACTTCAGTAGTGTTTGCCTCTTTGCAACCCTGTGAACTGTAGCCTGCCAGGCTCCTCTATCTGTGGGGATTCCCCAAGCAAGAATACTAGAGTGGGTTGTCATGCCCTTCTCCAGGGTATCTTCCAAACCCAGGGATCAAACCTGAGTCTTTTATGGCTCCTGCATTGGCAGGCGGGTTCTTCACCATTAGTGCCACCTGGGTGCCCTACACTGATAGCAGAGCTCAATAAGAGCAATAAAGACTCCTATTCTTTCCAGACAATGAAAACCAGGGACTTCTTGTTTATTCTAGCACCCTGCCCCCCATCAGCTTCCTTTTCCCTTCTATTAATGTCTTCTCTTTTACTTTCTGTAAAGAGGCTTGCATGTGGCTTGTCATGGTTGCAGATCTTATATTTTAGTTCTCTGCTAGTTCTGAATAAGTCTTTATCTTTACTGGAGAAATATCGGACAGTCTGTTTTAGGTCAACATTTGTCAGTCTTTTCTGTATATTAGAAATGATGAAAGAACATATAATACAAAGGGGTTTTCTGATCTCAGCTGTAACTGGAGAAACCTTTAGCTACATGGATTCATTTACTTTAGAAGTGAAGTGTGTGTGGCCATTGTGTTAGTCCTTAGCACAATAATTAGGGGTCAAGGGATGGTATAACATTCAAAATTTGCTGATAACCAACAAATTTCTAGGAATTAAAATGAGATAACTAAACTAATTGACTTGTAAAGCCAAGATCATTTAGAATTGACAAACAGTCCCATTTTTCACTTGCTTCACAGTCATGAAAAATCAAAACCTTGATAAAAGTCATAAAATTAACTTCATTTATCAGTTCTATAGTCCACCTGCAATCTAACTTGATTATAGGGGACACAGGCACTTTTTCAGGAGGCTGCATCTATTAAATGACATGTACCTATTATAATTTCTCACATTTCCCACAGATAAGTATGCTAAAATATGTAAATATAAATATTTTGAGAGAATGAGCTTAACTCTAAGCTAACAATAATTACTAGGGACCTGAAATACTATTGTGAGGTGCCAATTAGAGTGTGAATTTGTGGGAGTTGACCCTCTGATCTTTTGACACTAATCTCTGATTACTTTTGCAGTTTCTGGAAATATCACAAAAATAGATATTCTAACATTGGCTTCATAGCTCATAAGTGATATTTAGTGTTGAGAAACAACTGGAAGTCAATGGAAACCCACCCATATCAGCCTTATCACTGACATCACCATTCTTGATGAAATATTAAAATTATTTTAATCATCAAAATCTTAAAATCACAGCTATAAAAACAACCTTCATTATTCCTATTCAGTTCTACAGATTAGGTAGTAAAAAACAAAATGTGCACATTTCTAGAAAATAACATAAGATGGTGACTAAAATATTACTTTTGTTACAAATAAAATAATCTGGTATGGTAGATAAAATAATGCTCCTCCAAGATATTTCTCATGAATTTTCAGAATCTGTAAGTATATTACATTACAAGAGAATCAAAACTTTGCAGATATAATTAAGTTCAACAACCTTGGTTTTTGGTTTTTTTTTTTTTTCTCATACCATAATGGAAGCATCTTGAATTATCCAGGTGGGGCCAATCTAAATCCATGAATCCCTAAAAGCAGAAAATGTTCCCAAACTTGGTAAGAAAAGAGCTGAAGAAAGGGAACACTTTCTTCAGAAAAAGGAATATCAGAGAGACACTATGTTGCTAGATTTGTAAACATGGAAGAAATCCATGAGCTGAAGAATGTAACTGGTCTCTAGAAGATGGGGGAGGCTAGAATGCGGATTCTGGTCCCAGATCTCAAGAAAGAAACATCTATGCAGACACACTGATTTTTTGCCAGTGAGATCCATTTTATAGGTTGACCAACAGAAATGCAATATGATAAATTTAAGTCAAAAACTTTGCTGTAATTTGTTACAGCAAAAAAATAGAAAATTATGTTTGTTCATATTAGTATAGCATCTGATATTTGGAGTATTATTATTGATGAGGATAACAAACTCCAAGTGAAGAGAGAAAACACAATGCTATCAGAACCCATTTGCTTTTCTTGAAGAAAAGGAAGAGTAGACTTTATACCATTGCCTCAATAATAAATCCATTCTTATACTTTATGCCACAGTGTGGTTCACAAAGTCCAAAACTTCAAGCCATCTCACAGAATATCATCTTGGTCCATCACCTGAATGCTATCATGCTAATGTTCATAGGACCTAGAGAGCAACAAGGAGCAAGCACCTGATATATATATATATAATTACCTGAATGTTAGAAGATATGAAAGACATTTCATGAAAAAAGTTCTGTTACTTCCTTAAGTTAGTGGTGGAATGAAGTATTATAATTTATATATGGTGTACACATTGTTGCTTAGTAAGCCTCCCTACATCTAAGGAACAGGGTCAATGTTGAGGATTCTGGAGGCAGGATATAAGATATTTCCTGATGGAATCCATTTTCTTAATATTTTAAGTATCCAGCTTTTAAATACAGTTCAATATAAGAGGAAAATCTAGTACCATTCCATGTTTCTGAGGGAAAGTATTTGTAATTGTGGCTTTATGATCTTGTATATCCTACAAAGTAAAAATGGTAGCATATTGCAGAGTTAGGAAGTATCACAGAGGAGAACTATAAAAAAGAAACCAATGACTTTTGACCAAAATCCAGCATTATTCAGTAAGACTATTTTCTGCTATTTAAAATATCTCTGAAATGGTTTTGAGACTTTAGCAGACACTAAATGTCTAAATAATTCAGATTAGGAAATTGATCTAAATTAATAATTAGTTAATATTAATAATTTAGATTGAATTTAGGTACTAAAATAATCATTTGGTAATTATGTGGTTAGGGGCCCCATCACAAAGTAATATTAATTAATCTAATAGTCATAATGTCATAGTCATAATGTCAGGTAAGTCCTATAACACTGAATCAAAAGTTATAAAAAAGGCCTTGTACAATGCTTGAATGCAGTAATAAGTGTCATGTATACAAATGTACTATCTGATAGGTATAACCCCACAAAATGGCTGTGTCAGAAAAACTTGTTTAATTTGCTTGCCATCAAATTCATTGGGACATTGATGAATGTCACTCAAGGATGTGGTGTATATACGTTATTGATGACTTTTGTACTTTATCTCCCACAGTCAGTGCATATAGGTTAGCACCTTTACTGTCAGAGAGTAGAACACTGCAGCTATTTTAAGGATGAAGTGATTATTACAGGTGTCAAAAATACAAAAATAGAAAAATTAAACATACCAAATCCATGATTAATAACAGCTTATTTTGCATATAAAAAGACTGAGAACTGGGAGCTTGCAAATTCAAAGACAGATATGAAGCTTAGCAGCATGAACTTATGAGATAACTTATAAAGTGAAAATAGGAAATTATTAATTTTTATGATGATTGGTTATTACAATGGTGATTGATTGAAAGTGATTTTGTCATACCATTTTTAGAAAGATGACTTAAGGTTTTCTTTATGAATTGCACAGGCTTTTATAAGAAACAACCTAAGGTAAGTTTTTATTATGCTCATGAAATAAGCTAGACTTAGTTTTGCTGCATGGCTTACATAGTTTGGTTTGTTCGAGGCATTCTAAAGTCCAGTCTCCATTTTATATTTAATTTTAACACAGGTTTATTAATGGGCAGTTTACAAAAATCATTTAATAGTTGGAGAAGCCAAATCCTTCCAGAAACAATTCCTAAAACACTGCATACTCAACTGCCATTGTAACCACATAGTACTGCTATTAGCCTCAGTAACAAAATTGATTTTATGTCTCCTGAGTGTTCCTCATGTAATTAACTTCCATGTGGTGGTGTTCTAGAAGACAGA
Organism: Cephalophus harveyi; assembly: GCA_006410635.1. Classification (NCBI taxonomy): domain Eukaryota; kingdom Metazoa; phylum Chordata; class Mammalia; order Artiodactyla; family Bovidae; genus Cephalophus; species Cephalophus harveyi. Next base: position 108,944 of record SJYT01044453.1, on the reverse strand, counting down.
CAGCCTTTGAAATGTAATTATATTATTATTTTTATTTTGTATTTGAAAAGCAGAATTTATACTGTGATGAGCTATCAAAATATAGTAATCTCGGCTGCCGTCTATGGGGTCGCACAGAGTCGGACACAACTGAAACAACTTAGCAGCAGCAGCATGTTTAAACGTAGTTTCCTACATATCATTCTCCAATAGAAGGAATCAGGATTTCTTGAAGAAAAAGCTGGCTCTATGGCCAGGGTAAGGAAAATGCACAAGTCTGGAACATCTTGCAGTGCAAAATGGAAGGAAATAGAAAGCTGAAGGGAGGAAAAGAAAGAAACTGGGATACAAAGAGATTACCTGAAAGAACTCTCAATGCCCAGGGATGAAAATATTTGAACAATTAAAAAAATACAGTATCAGATTATAAGTCAAATGGTATAATAAATATTCATGAATCCTGCATGATAGTGATTGAATAAATAAATGGACCCCCCAAAAAATTATTTCTTAGAGAAAAACTAGAACTATTGTAAACAGTTACTTCATTCTTTCAAGGCACTCCATTAGCTTAATTCTCCTCATCTTGAGTGTGGGTTGAATACAGTGACTTATTTCCAAGCGAGATTATAATATAGAAATATAAATAGCTTCAAATACTAAGTTCAAACTATAGTATAGTATAGAAAATGGAAAATAAATAGCAAAGTGAAGAAGCTTGTCAAACACTACCTTAAGCAAGTGATCACCAGCAATGAGTAATACTGACATCATGAGGTTTCATGAGAAAAACATCAGATATACAAAATTCAGAAACATTTTACAAAATACCTGACCAGTATTCTTCAAAAGTAGCATATTGGGCATCTAATGACCTGGGGAGTTCCTCTTTTGGTATCCTATCATTTTGCCTGTTCATACTGTTCATGGGGTTCTCAAGGCAAGAAAACTGAAGTGACTTGCCATTCCCTTCTCCAGTGGACCACATTCTGTCAGCCCTCTCCACCATGACTTGCCTGTCTTGGGTTGCCCTGCAGGCATGGCTTGGTTTCATTGAGTTAGACAAGGCTGTGGTCCTAGTGTGATTAGATTGACTAGTTTTCTGTGAGTATGGTTTCAGGATGTCTGCCCTCTGATGCCCTCTTGTAACACCTACCATCTTACTTGGGTTTCTCTTACCTTGGGAGTGGGGTATCTCTTCACAGCTGCTCCAGCAAAGCACAGCCGCTGTTCCTTACCTTGGACGAGGGGTATCTCCTTAGCGTCGCCGTTCCTGACCTTCAAGGTTGGATAGCTCCTCTAGGCTCTCCTGTGCCTGCACAGCCACCGATCCTTGGGTTGCTCCTCCCAGCCGCCGGCCCTGGCCTCGGGCTCGGGGTGTCTCCTCAGGGTCTGGCCTCGGGTGCAAGGTGGCTCCTCCCAGTTGCCGCCCTTGGCCTCAGGCTCGTGGTGACTCCCCGGGGTCACTGCCCCAGGCCTCTAGCTCTAGGGGGCCTCTCCCGACTGACCCCGACCTCAGACGCGGGGTGTCTCCTCCCGGGCCGCCACTGACCTCGGGCGCGGGGTGTCTCCTCCCGGCCGCCACCAGCCCCGGATGCGGGATATCCACCCAGTTGCCGCCCGACCTCGGGCGCCGGGTGTCCTCTCTCGGCTGCCACTGGCCTCGGACGCGGGGCAACTCCTCCCGGCCGCCACCCCGACCTCGGACATGGGGTGTCTCCTCCCGGGCCGCCACTGACCTCAGACGTGGGGCAGGTCCTCCTGTCCGCCGACTCTCGCAGCAGACCGCGCGTAGTGTGCCGGCCGGCTCTTGAACTCCCTGATGTTCAAGCTGGCTTTAGAAAAGGCAGAGGAACCAGGGATCAAATTGCCAACATCCGCTGGATCATGGAAAAAGCAAGAGAGTTCCAGAAAAACATCTACTTCTGCTTTACTGACTATGCCAAAGCCTTTGACTGTGTGGATCACAATTATTTTTTATATGTTTGCCTTTACTAATGATATCTTTTTCTTTCTAATTTTCATCTTTCCAGTTGGATTTTTTTTCCCATTGAGAGGAGTTTTTTAAACATTTCTTGTAAAGCTGTTTAGTGATTCAAAACTATTTTAGATTTTACTTCTATTAAACCTTTAATCTCTCCTTCAAATCTTAATAGCTGCCTTGTCAGATAGAGTGCTTCATTGCAGGTCTTTTCGTTTTATCACTGACTTTATCATGCCACTCCCTCTGGTCTGCAAAGTTTCACTGAATGATCAGATTTTAGTCCAATGGGTGTTCCCTTTTTTGTAACTAGTTGTTTTTCTTGTTGCTTTTAATGTTCTCTCTTATTTTCTTTATTTTTTGCCATTTATATTATAATATGTCTTGGTGTGGCTTTCTTTGGCTGATTTTGCTTGTGACTCTCTATGCTTCCTGAATATGAACTGTCTCTTATACACATCTAGATGTGTATAAGAGACAGGTATATATGTATGTGTGTATATATATATATATAAAACCTCCCATGTGTAGTTAGAACTATAGGACAATATTTATCAGTTAAGATCTTTTCTTCTTTAAGTGTTAGTATCTTAATATGTCACTTTATTCTCTATTTCATGTTTTTATAATTTATTTTGAAGGTTTAAATATATTTTATCTTGCAATATGTCTAGTTATCAAGAACATATAGTCCTTTCCTGATATTTTTAAAAAATCACTATGTGTTCTGTATTCTCATACTATGTTTCTTTGCAAACAGACACAGAGGTAGAAGCAAATGTTTTGTTTTGAGGAATAAATTTTAGTTTTTATAGAGAGAAACATCCTATGATAATTGAAATGCTTAGATTCCCTTGACACAGATGAAATTCTGTGTAACTCTTCACTTCATTAAACCACTGCAGACACTGCCAGACTTGGGTAAAGAATTGGAAATGGTATACTTTGGGAAAGATTTTAAGCAGGCACAATTTAATGTTATAAGTTGGACTTATTCCAAGGTGCTGAAATATTTATGTCTTGTTTCTGCTGTCAAGTAACTTGCTACATGTGAATATTATTTGGACATATAATCATTGACTGTTAGGTTGCTAAGCTATTGTACAAGTAGAGAAAGTTGAAATCTTTACTTTATATATAGTCAGTTGAATGTGATGCACTTTGACTTTCAGATAATATTCTTACTGTGCTTCAAGAAGAATAATCTTCAACTGAGCCTCCAGGGATCCACGTAGATACGATACCCAAAAGGAAGAGAGATGACTGAGATGTCACTTGCAGAGGATACTTTAGTTGCAGGGAGACTCAAAAGAGCCTATTGATATCATCCAGTTTAAAAACGGACAATGAGAAAGGAAAGGAGAGAATTATTGTGGAAAAAGAGTAAAATAAAGAGGCAAATAATATAGGATAATGAATTATACATTCACAACATCCTTATAGGCTTCCCTGTTGGCCCAGCTGGTAAATAATACACCTGCAATGCAGGAGACCTGGATTTGATCCCTGGGTTGGGAAGATCCCCTGGAGAAGGGAAAGGCTACCCATCTCCAGTATGGAGAATTCCATGGACTATATAGTCTGTGGGGTAGCAAAGCATTGGACATGACTGAGCGACTTTCACTTCACTTCAACATCCTTATTACTTTTCTAGACTTAAGAGATGAATTCAGTACAAAGTTATAAAATAACAGTGTGAGTTGCAAGCAAGATCATTGCAATTATAATCATGATTATTATGATAAATTACTTACAGAAAAATGAGAATTGCTTGAAATTTAAAAGATATGTAACAATATTCTAAGAACATCTATATTGTCATTTACTCTTCTCAGACAAAAGTAGAACATACTGCAAAAGTTAAATCTCTCCACCTTATTTCCAGATAATATTTAATAATCTAAATTTTAAAGTTAAGATTCTTATTTTTTTTATTTTTAAGGATAAGTTCAGTTCAGTTCAGTTCAGTCGGTCAGTCATGTCTGACTCTTTGCGACCCCATGAATCACAGCACGCCAGGCCTCCCTGTTCATCACCATCTCTCGGAGTTCACTCAGACTCACATCCATCGAGTCAGTGATGCCATCCAGCCATCTCATCCTCGGCCGTCCCCTTCTCCTCCTGCTCCCAATCCCTCCCAGCATCAGAGTCTTTTCCAATGAGTCAACTCTTCCCATGAGGTGCCCAAAGTACTGGAGTTTCAGCTTTAGCACCATTCCTTCCAAAGAAATCCCAGGGTTGATCTTCAGAATGGACTGGTTGGATTTCCTTGCAGTCCAAGGGACTCTCAAGAGTCTTCTCCAACACCACAGTTCAAAAGCATCAATTCTTCGGTCCTCAGCCTTCTTCACAGTCCAACTCTCACATCCATACATGACCACAGGAATGAACAGGGAGGCCTGGTGTGCTGCAATTCATGGGGTCGCAAAGAGTCGGACACGACTGAGCGACTGAACTGAACTGATTCTTCAAAATCATCAAGGTTGTAAGAAACAAGTAAAGATTGAGAAACTGTTAAATGCAAGATGGTATCCTGGATTAGGTTATGGAACAGTAATAGGATTACTAGAAATATGATAAAATCTTGGTAAACTAAGATTTACTTGACAATATGTTAGTTAATGACAGCGTCTTAGTTTTGGAAGATGGTTATGATTATATAGTATGTAACATTAGGGGACTCATGGTACGAAATCTGTACATTGTTCAACTTTTCTTTAAAAGTAAAAGATTTTCAAAGCAAACAATTATTTTTAAAATACATAAAGAACATCTTGAAAAATGTTGTGCTATCAGCATAGATCTTTAATATGAAAGATACAAAGATAAGGAATATAGTTTGAAAGAAAAAACAAAGTTCCCAGACACTCAAAGAAGCAGATCAATGGTGAGAAATACTAAAAATGTTCAAGCACTAGAAAGATGATTTACAAAATTTTGCTATTGGAGTCTGTGACAACTTTAATCCAAAACAAACTTCTACTTTTAGATTAAAAGAAGTGGGGCCTACAATATGCCCTACTGAATATTTATGATGTCAAATTACATTATTATCACATGTAGTCCAAAAACCAAAACATGTACCATTAAATAAGCTGTAATTTTCCATGAGTGAGGGATTAATAAGAACATGTAAACTCAACAGAGTTGGGTTTAGTACATGCTACAGCAAACAAGATCTCATAATATGGGGCACTCTGGATCATCTTGGTAGCAGCTTAGTGGCTACTTCGTGTCGGATTCTTGAGATCCCATGGACTATAACCACCTCTGTTTAGGGGATTTTCCAGGCAAGAATACTGGAGTGGGTTGCCATTTCCTTCTCAAGAGAATCTTCCTAACCCAGGAATCAAACCTGGGTCTCCTGTATTGCAGGCAAATTCTTTGCCGACTAAGTTATAGGGAAGTCCCTTTTAATAAAGTTTGAAGAACAGAATTTGGTTATGAAATGCTCTTGTCAGAGACTTTAAGAATGTATAAACTAGAGAGTTAGAAGTGTTAGTGATGTAGTCTTTAAAGTACATGAGGCCATAGGGAGTCACTGTAACATTTTCTTGGAGTATATGTATCTAATGAACTAGAAAGAATTTAAACTAGGTCTGTGATGAACATCATAGCTTGGTATAAAACAGTTCATCTGCCTTGTAAATTATAATGCAATCCATTTTGAAAAGTTGTGGCTTCTGTTACATGTCTTAATTCACCCCAACTGTTTAGTTGACAGAAGGACCATTTTTCACTTTATCAAAGCCAATGAACACAGCAGAAGATTAAATAATGAAGCAAACGCAATTTTAAATGCTTTGAAATAAACCTGTTATGTATGCCAGGTGCTGCTCTATCCAGTATTAATGTGGTTTTTAATCCAGGAAAGTCCTTGTGATTGTATGTTGTCATGATTTAGAATAGAATTAGCCTGGAGCTATGTTTATGACAATAAAAGTCTATTTTGCTATAGTGCTTGCCTATTCCACAAATACAAAATTGCCTTTTTTTTAAAGAACCCTAGTAACTCTAAATATTTTTCCTCTAATAACCTGTATCATTTTCAAATATAGCTAAATAAATAATGTATAATCTATAGCAATCCTTTATTTGCTTTACAATTTAATTTTTATGTCACCTTGTGTGTTTTGACTAGTTTAACATATTAAGGTTAACAACTTTACTCTGCATGTTTGTGATTCCAAGCAGAAGGACAGGATGTTTTATGCTTATTTTGAAGCAGTGATTGACATCTACTTAATGCTCAGTAAACACTGTTAATCAGGTGATTGTATGGTGAGTGAATGGAAGGGGTCAGATGGAGAGAAATTTGAGGTGTACTCTCAAATGGTAAAGCATACGGACTAGAAGATAGAAATAATAAATTAATATTCTTAATGCTAACACTGTTATGTTCTTACCTGTTTTATGACTTAAAAAAATTGGTAAGTGAATATTGAAATAATTAGTTGTAAGTCATATACCATATGGACTACACTGAGTTACAAAAAAAAAGACAAAGATGCCTTATTGTATCCAATTTATTTTTCTTTGCACTAATGAGAAAATGATGCCCCCTCAGTGGCTCAGTGGTAAATAATCTGCCTGCAATGTAGAAGAGATGTGGGTTTGATCTCCAAATCAGAAAAACCTCCAGAGGAGGAAATGGCAACCCACTCCATTATTCTTGCCTGAAAAGTCCCAAGAACAGAGTGTTGTAGGCTACAGTCCATGAGGCAGCAAAGAGCTAATTCAGGAGACACAACTGAACAATTAAGCACAAGGTAAAAATTATAATTAAGCCTTGAAAATATTGCTGAAAATGTATATGAATAAATATTTGAATAATTAATTCTTTTTTTCTATGGAATTTATTATCCCTGTAGGAAAAATTAATCTATGGTTCATAGTAGAAATAATAGTTAAGAAGCCAGTATTTCTTTAGAGGAAGATTTGAATTTTCAATGAGTTTTTGATTCCCTGAATTCCAGAAAACATTTTATGTACAGAGTTTCCTGTTTTAATACTTTGCTTTTCCCATATAAATTGATTCTCTGGGAAGAAGTCATAATTGAGTAATATGCCCTTTTCTCAATGTTAGAATAGTTATTCTATATCAGTATTTGAATAACTGTTAGCACACAAGCAAATATTATCCTTAAATTGTATTAGAACAAAGCAAACTCTGGGGCTTCCCAGGACGCACCAGTGGTAAAGAACCCGCCTGCTAATGCAGGAGACATAAGAGAATTGAGTTCTATTCCCGGGTCGGGGAGAGGCCCTAGAGAAGGAAATGGCAACCCACTCTAGTAATTTAAATTTTCCACTATCTTTTTAAAATCACAAAAATCCTGAAAATTTTCACATTTACCTTACAGATCATTGTAATATTCTCTTGTCAATAGTGTCAACATGATTATAACACATCCTAGAAACTTAGCTTTGTTTCATCTGAAGCATAACCTATTTTGTACCCACTCGGTACAGAACTCATTAAGAGAAACTCTTGAACATTGGAATGTTTTAACCTCCTGATTGTTTTCTCAAGTTCAACCCACATCCATACATATTTAATATATATGATTTTGGAACCCCAAAAAATAAAGTCAGCCACTGTTTCCACTGTTTGCCCACATTAAAAATAAATCAAGAAGTATTAATACAGGAAAAAAAAAAGTAGTACCATGCTTACATTTTCTTTTAAGATTTTAAAAATTTATCTTTACATACTATATTATGTTAATTGGATAGCATTACAAATTATTGTCTAATGATTCATATTATATAATAGACATATTTCTGTTAATACATTTTTAAAATGTGGAACCAATTAGTATGGTTAAAATCAATATTAATCACTGATCATCAGTTAAGAGAATAGCTACCAATTATTCAGTATATACCATGAAAGTGGCCCTGTACTTGCTATTTATATATATATAT
>SJYT01044453.1:58282-92725 GCA_006410635.1 Cephalophus harveyi | reverse complement strand
TATTGCTGAAGCCTGGCTTGGAGGATTTTGAGCATTACTTTACTAGCATGTGAGATGAGTGCAATTGTGCGGTAATTGGAGCATTCTTTTGCATTGCCTTTCTTTGGAATTGGAATGAAAACTGACCTTTTCCAGTCCTGTGGCCACTGCTGAGTTTTCCAAATTTGCTGGCATATTGAGTGCAGTACTTTCACAGCATCATCTTTCAGGATTTGAAACAGCTCAACTGGAATTCCGTCACCTCCACTAGCTTTGTTCGTAGTGATGCTTTCTAAGGCCCACTTGACTTCACATTCCAAGATGTCTGGCTCTAGATTAGTGATCACATCATCATGATTATCTGGGTCGTGAAGATCTTTTTTGTACAGTTCTTCTGTGTATTCTTGCCACCTCTTCTTAATATCTTCCGCTTCTGTTAGGTCCATACCAGTGAAACGGAACTATAATTTTCTTTTTTTATTTTATTTTTACCTAGTTTTGTTATGAGAGTGATGATAGCCTTGTAGAATACATTTGGAAGTATTTCTTTCTCTGCAGTTATTTGAATAGTCTGAGAAGAGTGAGTGTTAACTTTTCTTTTAATGTTTGGTAGAATTCACCTGCTAATTCATCTGGTCCAGGACTTTAGTTTGTTGCTAGTGTTTTTTAATGCTAATTTAATTTTATTACTGGTAATTGGTGTATTCATAGTCTCTAATTCCTCCTGGCTCAGTTTTAGAGATTATATGTTTCTAGGAATTTGATTTTTCTAGGTTTTCCATTTTAGTGACATATAGTTGTTTTAAGTACTCTTTTATGATCTATTGTATTCCTGTAGTATAGGTTGTAACTTTTCCTTCAATTCTGATCTTATTTTCTTTGTTCTTAATGAGTTGGCTAAATTTTGCCAATTTTATTTTTCTTTTCAATTAACCAGCTGTTAGTTTCATGATATTTTTGATTATTTTTTGGTTTCTATTTCTGCTCTGATTTTAACCATTTCGTTCCGACTCTGAAGTTTGGGTTTTGTTGGTTCCTTTTTTCTTTTCTACTTCCTTTGGTATAAGATTATACTGTTTATTTGAGGTTCTTTTACTTCCTGAAGCAGGCTTGTATCACTAAAAACTTCCCTCTTAAAACTATTTTTTCTGTGTCCAATAGATTTTGGATCATTGTGTTTTCATTTTTACTTCTTTCTAGTTTTTTTTTTTAATTGCTTTCTACTTTATTCTATAAACAATTGATTATTTAGTAGTATATGTTGTTTAGCCTCCACTTGTTTGACCTTTTTATAGTTATTTTCATGCAGTCAGTTTCTAGTCTCACAGTGTTTTAGTTAAAAAATACGCTTGATATGATTTCAATATTCTTGAATTTATTGAAATTTATTTTGTGGCCTAGCATGTAATCTATCCTGGAGATGTTCCATATGCTCTTGAAAATAATATGCATTCTGTTGCTTTTGGATACAATGTTTTATATATATATATATATACTTACATACACACGTGTGTGTGTGTGTATGTATTATAGGCTTCCCTATATTGGTGCTTCAGTGGAAAAGAATCTACCTGCAATCAGGAAATGTAGGAGATATGGGTTTGATCCCCAGGTCAGAAAGATCCCTTGCAAGAGGGTGTGGCAATCCACCCCAGTATTCTCACTGGGAAAATCCCATGAATAGAGGAAGCTGGGAGGCTATAGTCGATGGGGTCTCAAAAGAGTTGGACACAACTTAATGACTAACAATGACTATATATGTATAGGAGAAGGCAATGGCAACCCACTCCAGTACTCTTGCCTGGGAAGTCCCATGGACGGAGGAGCCTGGTGGGCTGCAGTCCATGGGGTCGCAAAGAGTCGGACGTGACTGAGCAACTTCACTTTCACTTTTCACTTTCATATATTGGAGAAGGAAATGGAAACCCACTCCAGTGTTCTTGCCTGGAGAATCCCAAGGACAGGGGAGCCTGGTGGGCTGCCGTCTATGGGGTCACACAGAGTCGTACACAACTGAAGCGACTTAGCAGGTAGCATATATATATATAATGAATCCATGTAGTTTAATGTGTCATTTTATATCTGTTTTCTTATTAATTTTCTGTCTACATGATCTGAACTGTTCTGACCATTGATGTCAGAGAGTTGTCAAAGCCTCCTTCTATTATTGTGCTACTGTTAATTTCTCCATTTACATTTCTTAACATTTTCTTTATATTTATTTGCCTTTGTAATCACTGCAGATGGTGACTGCAGCCATGAAATTAAAAGACACCTACTCCTTGGAAGAAAAGTTATGACCAACCTAGATAGCATATTGAAAAGAAGAGACATTACTTTGCCAACAAAGGTCCGTCTAGTTAAGGCTCTGGTTTTTCCTGTGGTCATGTATGGATGTGAGCATTGGACTGTGAAGAAGGCTGAGCGCAGAAGAACTGATGCTTTTGAACTGTGGTGTTGGAGAAGACTCTTGAGAGTCCCTTGGACTGCAAGGAGATCCAACCAGTCCATTCTGAAGGAGATCAGCCCTGGGATTTCTTTGGAAAGAAGGATGCTAAAGCTGAAACTCCAGTACTTTGGCCACCTCACGCGAAGAGTTGACTCATTGGAAAAGACTTTGATGCTGGGAGGGATTGGGGGCAGGAGGAAAAGGGGACGACCGAGGATGAGATGGCTGGATGGCATCACTGACTTGATGGACGTGAGTCTGAGTGAACTCTGGGAGTTGGTGATGGACAGGGAGGCCTGGCGTGCTGTGATTCATGGGGTAGCAGAGTCAGACATGACTGAGTGACTGAACTAAACTGAGGATACATATTTGTTTCAGATTTATTTATTTTCTTCTTTGAATTTTCTCCTTATAACTATATAATATCTTTGTTTCTTATTGCAATATTTGTTCATAGTATGTTTGTCTGTTATAAATATTGCTGCTCCAACCTTCTTTTTGTTCCCTTTGTATGGAATATGGTTTGGTTTCCCTGTCTTTCAGTTCCCTTTGTATGGAATATGGTTTGGTTTCCCTGTCTTTCATATTCCCTGGAATATGGTTTGGTTTCCCTGTCTTTCAGTCTCTGCATGTCTTTAAATCTGAGGTGAGCTTCTTGTAAGCTGCTTATAGATGAGTCTTGTTTTATAAACAAACATTCAGCCACTCAGTGTCTTTCGGTTGAAACTTTTAGTTTATAAAGTAATTATTTATTGGTATCTACTTATTTTCAATTCATTAATTGTTTTTCAGTTGTTTTTATAGTTCCTATTCTTCACTTCCTCATTATCTCACCTTATAAGTGAGTGTCTATCTTTATTTTTATATCTGGATCCCTTTCTCTTTTTTGTGTGTGTATCTGCTATAGATTTTTGGTTTCTTGTTGTTGTTGGTTAGTGTCTCAGTCATGTCTGAATCTTTTGTGACCCTATGGACTGCAGCTGGCCACACTCCTCATTTCCAGGCCTGTATACTGGAGTTGATTGCCATTTCCTTCTCCGGGGAATCTTCCTGCCCCAGGGATTGAACATACATCTCCTGCATTGCAAGCAGATTCTTAACAGCTGAGCAACTTGGGAAGGGTATACACACACAAAAACACACACACACACATATTTCTTAAGTGGTATTCTAAGTTCTAACACATTCTTGCAACCTTAAATTTTTACTTTCCACTCATTGTTGCTTTATCCTTCAGACTAGCTTTATAAATAGTGATATATTTTTTATATGTTTGCCTTTACTAATGATATCTTTTTCTTTCTAATTTTCATCTTTCCAGTTGGATTTTTTTTCCCATTGAGAGGAGTTTTTTAAACATTTCTTGTAAAGCTGTTTAGTGATTCAAAACTATTTTAGATTTTACTTCTATTAAACCTTTAATCTCTCCTTCAAATCTTAATAGCTGCCTTGTCAGATAGAGTGCTTCATTGCAGGTCTTTTCGTTTTATCACTGACTTTATCATGCCACTCCCTCTGGTCTGCAAAGTTTCACTGAATGATCAGATTTTAGTCCAATGGGTGTTCCCTTTTTTGTAACTAGTTGTTTTTCTTGTTGCTTTTAATGTTCTCTCTTATTTTCTTTATTTTTTGCCATTTATATTATAATATGTCTTGGTGTGGCTTTCTTTGGCTGATTTTGCTTGTGACTCTCTATGCTTCCTGAATATGAATGTGCTTCCTTTTCCAGTTTGGGGAAGTTTTCAACTATTATTTTTTTCAAATAATTAATCTGTTCATCTCTCTCTCTCTTTTCTGTCTGAGACTCCCATAATATAGATGGTAGTACATTTGATTTACCAGGGGTGTCTTAGAGTAGCTTCATTTAATTTTTTTTTTTTTTTCTGCTCAGCTTAGGTGATTTACATGATTCTGTCTTCCAATTTACTTATTTGTTTCTCTGTATCAGTGAATCTATTGTTGATTCTTTCTAGTGTCTTTTTTGTTTCAATTATTGTATTATTTAATTTTTTTCCTTCTTTACATTTTATAACTTTTTATTAAAATTCTCATGTGTTCATCCTTTCTTCTGCTGATTGATAATCTTTATGATCATTATTTTGAAGTATTCATCAGGTAGTTTGCTTATCCTTAAGAAAAGTTTGCTTATCTATCTCTTTTATGAGATTTCATTTTGATCTTTCATTTGGAACATATTCCTCTGTATCCTCCTTTTTCCTGATTCTCTTTTATTGTCATGTATTAAATAAGATGGTTAAATTTTCAAATCTTGGAGAAGTGACCTTATATAGAAGACATCTTATAGGACCCAGCTATGTATTCTCCTCTGGCCCCCATAGCTATATCCTCTAGGGTTATCCCAATTGTAGATACCATGGACTATTCTGTCCAGTAGGCTGACTAGTGTTGATATGTTTGTAGATAGAGCTGGCCTCTGGCCTGGCTCACAGCCAAGCTCTCTCAAGTGGTTGCTGCCAGTCAGCTGTTCTGTAGGGTTATGTCTCAGAGCAGCTGGCTGAGGGTCCTGGGGGTTCTGGGGTTGGTGTCAGCCTATTACTGATTGACTAAGCTCCAAACACTAATGACCAGAGGGATGAGTTCAAAATGGACTTTTCCTGTGTCAGTGTCACAAGATTAACAGGAAAAAAAAAAAAAGGAAAAGAAAGAAAAGAAAGAAAGAATTTAAAAGAAAAGACAGTTTAAAAGACTCTCGGTAAATCAAGTATAATACCATTTACATTATGGAAGTCTCAGAAAGAGAAAAAAAAAAAAAGAGGCAGATTAATTATTTGGAAAAAGAAAAAAAAAAAAGCTGAAAACTTCCCCAAACTGGAAAAGGGAGCACATCCAGGTCCAGGAAGCAAAGAAGGTCATAAACAAGATCAACCAAAAAAGGTCCACACAAAGACATATTATATTAAAAAAAAAAAATTAAAGATAAAGAATATTAAAAGCAGCTAGAGAAAAGCTGCTAGTTACAGAAAAGGGAACACCCATTGGACTAATATCTGATTATTTAGTGAAACTTTGCAGACCAGAGGGAGTGGCATAATACAGTCAGAGTGATAAAAGAAAAAGACCTGCAATGAAGTATCTATTCGACAAGGCAACAATTCAGATTTGAAGAAGAGTTTACTTTTACATCTGAGAAGGCAATGGCAACCCACTCCAGTACTCTTCCCTGGAAAATCTCATGGATAGAAGAGCCTGGTAGGCTGCAGTCCATGGGGTCGCTAAGAGTTGGGCAAGACTGAGCAACTTCACTTTCACTTTACTTTTACATAGAAACAAAAGCTAAGTTTAGTACCAAAAAACATTTTGGAAGACTACAAAATGTCTTTTGCCAGTGCCAACTCATATTAGAGTGAGCTCCCCAAATAACTACTTCCAGTGTCTATGTCCTCAGAGGAGTCCCAGTTGCCTCCTGCTCACTGCAAGACTCTTCATTATCATCAGCAGGTGTGCCTTAATAGGCTCCTTTCATGTTACTTCCTCTCTTCTGGGTCATGGAATGTTCATCCTTTAGTAGCAGAGTCTCTGTTTCCTACTCCATCCTACTCTCTCATGTGCAAATCGTGCTAGCCTTCAGATATTATTGGGATTCGTCCTCCCAGGGCAGGAATCCCAGGCTGGGAGCCCAATGTGAGATTCAAACCCCTTTCTCCTCAGAGAGATCCGCAATTGTGATCATCCTCCCATACTTGGGTCACCGACCTAGAAGTGTGAGTCAGCTACATCGCATCTCTGCCCCTTTTACTTTTGTTGTGGTTTCTTTATATTTTTAAATGTGGTAAATCCTTTCCACTGATCTTCAAGTTCTTTTCAAGTACAATTGTTTTGTAAATAGTTGTAATTATGGTTTGCCTTTGAGAAGAGGTGCTCTCAGTTTTCATACTCTTCCATTTCTTTTTTCCTGTATCACATCATCATTTCCTAAAGTACAAGCCTATTTATTTGTGCTGTTGAGGTTATGTGAATCATTGCTGCTTAGGAACACAGGATGTTAAAATAAAAAGATAACACTTTATTGGGTATATAAACAGAATTCTGATTAAATCCTGACTCTTCCTTGTAACAGCTGCATGACCCTGAGCAAGGAACTTGACTTCTCTGTTCTAAATGTGTAAATGAAGATAATAAAACCTACCCCAAAGGGTTGTTTCCAAGGTAAATAATATGGCATAATTAAAGCATCAGACAGAAAGCACATTTTATAGTGTACATTTCATAAATATGAGCTGACTAACTCTCTCTCTCCTCCTACTACTATGTAGGAAGCTCTCCTGAGAAAAGTAAGGGGCTTTGATAGTGAAGAACAAAACAAAATAAAAATAAAACAGCACAGTGACACTTTGGGAACATATTATTCTTTCACTTTATATTCAACATTGTGCATATAAAGATTTTTTGACAAGCATTAGAAGTCAAACTAATAAAATCATACATTTAAATTCCATAAGTATATTTTGTTGCTCTAGGAAATTTTGACATTATTTGACTCAGTACATTGGAATGAAACTACAAATTTACGTATGATAATTATCCATGAAGACTTTGAAATGTGACCTCTTAAGATGCATAATGCTGAAGTCTGCCTGTTGATACACAGAATTCATATAGAACAAAGACTTTTGGTAGTCACCTAGCTTAAAATCCTGGATAGTATTGAACTCTATATTTACCATTTTTTTCATATATATATATATGTGTGTGTGTGTGTGTGTGTGTGTGTGTGTGTGTATGAAACTAGAGTTTCCTTGGTGACTCAGAGGGTAAAGAATCTTCCTGCAGTGTGGGATGCCTGAGTTTGATCCCCGGGTTGGGAAGATCCCCTGGAGAAAGGAACAGCTACCCACTCTAGTATTCTTGCCTGGAGAATTCCATGGACAGTAGAGCCTGGCAGGCTAGTTCATGGGGTTGCAAAAAGTTGGACATGACTGAGCGACTTTCACACATACACACATGTATATATAAAAAACTATGATAAAGTTTAATTTACAATTAGCACAGTAGATCAACATTTACCAATTGTAATATGGGACAATTGTAACATATATTATAATAAATGCTATGTGATTGTGTTCTCTTTCACTTACTCTTAAAATACCTTATTGCACAAATTTTATGCCTTTTCCATCATAACTAAGCACTATCAAACACCATGGTTCTAACTTTTCCAATCTGAGGTGCAACAGAAAATGTAGCACAAATTTCTTTTCTCTTCTTCACAATTTCATGGATAGAAGATTAATTCTTTCCATAGATCTTATTAACAGCAATATCAGCAAAAAAAGTTTTTTTTTTCCTTATTATGTTGAGAACTTTCATTTTTTCATTTAAAGAAGCATTTCAAAGTTTCTATTTATCATTTACAAATTGCCAGCTCTAGTCTTGCACTTTGGGGCCATAATTAAATAAAATAAGCACCTCAACACAGTCACTGCAATACTGGGATTATTGACCTGATAATCAAGATGGCTACACAGTAACTAGCAGGAAGCATATGCTAGATAAAGGGATGATTCATATCCAGGTCGGATGGAAGGGTACAGCATGAGATTATTATGCTATTCAGAACATTTTAGCATGTACTTAATTTTTGATTTCTCCATTTAATATTTCAGACCATGGTTGACAGTGGGCAATTGAGATACATGGAAAGAGAAACTAAGGATAAAGAGGTATTATTGTATAGGGTAAAGTACAGACCAGCAGAAATAAGCAAATTGTTTGGTAGGAAAACTGGAAATAACCAATTGGATCTGATAAGAGAAAGGCCTCCCTGTGGTCAGTTGATTCCCAAGAGGTACTGATAAGGAGGGGGGCATCTTCACTTTTGTTCAACTTACTCAGGCATAGGGATAAACAGAATTCAATGGACTATAGGGATGAGGAAGTCTGACTAATGTCTGGCCTGGGTAAAGCAGAGGGTAAGCAATGGAAATTATGAACATGTATTTATTTATTTTAGGACATTATTAGGACAAATAGTATTATTCCAGACTCATGCTTTGAGCTCCTCTCAGTGTAAATGTATTTTGAGATAGCTCTATAAGATCACAACTAAGGTTAAATAAAGTCAAAAGGACAGGACCCTAATCTGATAAGACTGCTGTTCTTATAAGAAGAAAAGAATCCAGTGCTATCTTCCATGTATCACAGAAGAAAGGCCACATGAGGACACAGCAAGAAGGTTGACCTCTGCAATCCAGAGAGTTCTCACATATACTGGCACCTTGGTCATGAACTTTCAGCCTTCAGAACTGTGAAAAAATAAATTTTTCTATTGTTTAAACTACTCAATCTGTGGTATTTTTATGATAGTCATAGAGGACTAAAACAGATATAAAAATTTGAGGTTTCAAAAGTTTAAAGATTTCATTTCATTTTAGAATTTAGTATGTTGGCAAAAACAGATATTAATATCATGCTTAGATCTGTCTGTTACTAATGCCCTTGATGTACCACTTTGTTACATAACCTTTGCAATTAGTGAATTGCTGAATTATTTAAACCTCATTTTTTGTTTCTTAGTCCAGGTATTAAATTATTATATCACAGCTACCTTGAAATGTTCTAATAGCAATGTCAACCCCCACCCCTCCTACAGTATTCTACTCAGAACATTAAGTTGACAATCCTTAGAAAGGACGATATTGCCACCTTTGGGATCTTACTCCATTCATTGGAGGCTTCATACTTAATATGTTGAGAGGACTGAAGGCATATTTCTTACTGACAGGACAGTAATAAAGATTGGAGCAAGGCTGCCTATGAACAATAAGTATATGCTGTAACTTCTATCTATTTCTAAACAACTTTATTGGAGTATATTTGCTTTACAATGTTGTGGTAGTTTTTACTCTACAGCAAAGTGAATCAGCTATACATAAACATATATCCCTTCTTTCTCGGATTTTCTTTAAAATTAGATCACCAGAGAGCACTGAGTTTCTTGTGATACACTGTAGGATCTGATTATCTATTTTATACATAGTATCAATTATGTATATATGTCAATTTCAGTCTCTCAATTTATCCCACCTTCTTTTTGCTCCTTGGTATCCATGTTTGTTCTCTATGTCTGTCTCTCTATATTTTTTGCTATGGGTTTGGAGAAGGCAATGGCACCCCACTCCAGTACTCTTGTCTGGAAAATTCCATGGACGGAGGAGCCTGGTAGGCTGCAGTCCATGGGGTCGCTAAGAGTATGACACGACTGAGCGACTTCACTTTCACTTTTCACTTTCATGCATTGGAGAAGGCAACGGCAACCCACTCCAGTGGTCTTGCGTGGAGAATCCTAGGGATGGGGGAGCCTGGTGGGCTGCTGTCTATGAGGTCGCATAGAGTCGGACACGACTGAAGCGACTTAACAGCAGTAGTAGCAGTAGGGATATATTTGGGGCAGATTAAAAAAATCCTTTATTCATTCTTTACTTTGGTGTCTCCATGGATTCTCTTCATTTAAATTTTGTTAATATTTTGACTAAGGGGTAAAATGTTTTTCTAAAGTATATTAATTATCTCAATACTATTTTTGCTTTCTATTTTTCTCTTATGATTAATAGGATTTCCTTTTTTTCTTGCAGATACAAGATGTTACTGTATATAATTTTAATTGAATAATAGTAATAATGGATTATTGGAGTTTGTTTCTATTTTACTGAGGTTTTGTACTTATATTTGCTACTTTAATATTTTGTTGTTGTTGTTTTTCAGTTGCTAAGTCATGTACAACTCTTTGCAATCCCATGAACTGCATCATGCCAGACTCCTCTGTCCTTCACTATCTTCTAGAGTTTGGTTAAATTCATGTCCATTGAATGCTATCTGACCATCTCATCCTTGGCCACCACCTTTTCCTTTTGTCTTTAATATTAATTTTTGTTTATTTATTTATTAGGTTGTGCCAGGTTTTAGTTGTGGCATGCAGAATCTTTTAGTTGTGACATGCAAACTCTTGGCAAGGCATGTGGGATCAAGTGCAATAACCAGAGATAGAACCTGGGCCCTCTGCATTGGGAGCATGGAGTCTTAGCCACTGGGCCACCAGGAAAGTCCCTGTTACTTTAGATTAAAAATAATTTTTTGTGAAATAAGATTGGACAACACAAAAGATCGGAAAGGGACAAAATTTGCTTTGAATAATCAGCACTTGTCTAAGATTCTTGGTTCAGGATAATATATACATTGCCTCCCTTAGTGTGCATATGTCAGTCTCAATCTCCCAATTCATCCCACCTCCCTTTACCGCTTGCTATCTATATGTTTATTCTCTATGTCTGTGTCTCTAATTTTTTTTTTTTTTATGGTGGGTTTAGGGACATTATTGGGAAAGACTGAAAAATTCCCTTATTTGTGATATAATTTGGTGCCTCTATGGATTCTCAGTATGCATTTTAATATTCAGGTTTTCTTAAGCAGGGAATAAGTCATCAGTAACTTCAATAGAAGTTTATTTTGCATGATAGAAACTGTATATCAAGACAGCATACATCTTAACAAATCATAAAAATAAATAGCATAAAATAGAAAGTTTCCATCAGGGGAAATTTTTAAAATAGATTTGAAATTTATTTGTCAACCCAGTAAAAGCTGCTTACATTTCCTTAAAAAATAGATATAGGTACATAATTCAACTGCTTTATTCTAACTTAATTGCAGTGAATTTATAGACCTTAAAAGCCCTAAATCTGTAGGAAGTTTTGTAATTATTTCTTAATTTTGTGATCTAACATTAGACCTATATGTTGGAAGGGATATGAGAGAATTTAAACAAAAAGCAAGTACAGTTCAGTTCAGTTCAGTCACTCAGTCATGTTGGACTCTTTGCAACCCCATGAATCGCAGCACTCCAGGCCTCCCTGTCCATCACCAACTCCCGGAGTTCACTCAGACTCATGTCCATCGAGTCAGTGATGCCATCCAGCCATCTCATCCTCTGTCGTCCCCTTCTCCTCCTGCCCCAAATCCCTCCCAGCATCAGAGTGTTTTCCAGTGAGTCAACTCTTCGCATGAGGTGGCCAAAGTACTGGAGTTTCAGCCTTAGCATCCTTCCTTCCAAAGAAATCCCAGGGTTGATCTCCTTCAGAATGGACTGGTTGGATCTCCTTGCAGTCCCAGGGACTCAAGAGTCTTCTCCAACACCTAATTTTATTATTAGATAATATTTACTATACATTATTATATAATATATATATAATATTAATATATATTATATTTAGTATATATTATTTTGTCAGACTGAATAAAATAGGACCTCATATGAAATTTTATAAAAAACTAATCCACTTGGGAAAATAAAAGACAAAAATTACATTCAGAAAAGTGTTTTCACATTAGTAAAACATGCCTTAAAAATGAAATAAATAAGCATTAGAATCATTTACTAGATTTACATGTGTGTATCTGAGTGCGTGCACAAGCTCAGTCGTGTCTGTTTCTTTTCCACTTCATGAACTATAGCCTTCCAGGCTCCTCTGTCCATTAAATTTTCCAAGAAAGAATACTGGAGTGGGTAGTCATTTCTTCTCCAGAGGATCTTCCCAATCAGGGATCAAAACCTGGTTTGCAATTTTTTGCATTTCCTGCCTTGGCAGGCAGGTTATTTATCAACTGAGCAACCAGGGAAGCTCATCAGTGAGTTCAGTCTCTCAGTTGTGTCTCTTTCTGACCCCATGGACTGCAGCACACCAGGCTTCCCAGTCCATCACCAACTCCCTAAGCTGACTCAAACTGTCCCTTGAGTCAGTGAAGCCATCCAAATATCACATCCTCTATCATCCCCTTCTCCTGCCCCCATCTTTCCCAGCATCAGAGACTTATCCAATAAGTCAGCTTTTCTCATCAGGTGACCAAAGCATTGGAGCTTCAGCTTCAGCATCAGTCCTTCCAATGAATAGTCAGGACTGATTTCCTTGAGGATTCACTGGTTTGATCTTCTTGCACACCAAGGGATTCTCAAGAGTCTTCTGCAACACCACAGTTCAAAATATCAATTCCTTGATGCTCAACCTTCTTTATGGTCCAATTTTCACATCCATACATGCCTACTAGAAAAACTATAGCTTTGACTATACAGACCATTTTTGCCAAAGTAATGTCTCTGCTTTTTAATATGCTGTCTAAGTTAATCATGGCTTTTCTTCCAAGGAACAAGTGTCTTTTAATTTTATGGCTGCAGTTACTATCTGCTAGATTTGTCCATTTTATTGGTTTATAATTGTTTTAGGCAAGCTTTTATTTTCTTTTGTATTTCTATGGTGTAAATTTTAAATTTTTTCACATCTTATTTTATTTATTTGGAACATTTTTTCCTCTCTCTTTTGATTAGCATTTCTAAAGATTTATCAACTTTTATTATCTCTAAAGGAAAAAAAAAAAAAAACAGCTCTTAGTCTCATTGATTTTTCTATTATTTTTTGGTTTCTATTTCATTTATTTCTGCTATGATCTTTTGTTATTTACTTCCTTCTGCTAACATTGGATTTTATTTGCTCTTCTTTTTTCTAAATTCTTTAGGTGTAAAGTTGGATGTTTATTTGAGATTTTTCTTGATGCCTGAGGTAGGCTTGTGTTGCTTAATCTTCCCTCTTAGAATTACTTCAGCTCCATTCCATAGTGGGTTACTGTATATTTGATTTTTTAGTGACCCATTTGTTTTTAGTAGCATATTTTTAGCCTTCATGTATTTATATTTTTGCAGTTATTTTCTTGTAGCTGACTTCTAGTCTCATACTATCATAGTTCATAATGATTCTTTATATGCTTTCAATAGTGTAAAGTATTGAGACTTGCTTTGTGGCTCAGCTTGTTTATCTATTCTGGAGAATATTTCATGTACACTTGAAAAGAAAGTGTATTCTTCCACTTCTGGTTAAACTATTCTATATATATCTATTGAAAGTAAAAGTGTTTCTCACTCAGTCATGTCCGACTCTGTGACCCCATGAACTGTAGCCCACCAGGCTCCGCTGTCCATGAAATTCTCTAAGCAAGAACACTAGAGTGGATGGCCACTCTCTTCTCCAGGGGACCTTCCCCATGCAGGGATCAAAGTGTCCTGCTTTACATGCAGATTCTTTACCATCTGAGCCACTGGAGAAGCCCATATATATATTAGGCCCATCCTATCTAAATTGCTGTTGAATACCTGTCTTCTCTTATGGATTTTCTGTC
The DNA here is from genome assembly GCA_006410635.1 of Cephalophus harveyi. NCBI lineage: Eukaryota > Metazoa > Chordata > Mammalia > Artiodactyla > Bovidae > Cephalophus > Cephalophus harveyi. The sequence continues at coordinate 79,116 of SJYT01044453.1, read as the reverse complement.
TGCATAATCTGTACAATGATGTAAGTGGGGGTGTAGCATTAGTTTTTATATGTAATATAACTTGGGGTTTAGAACTGTATATTTTATTACAGTTCTGATGCAAAAATCCAGTATATTTTAAGACAATACTAAATGAAGAGTAGCTAAAGCTTCAAGGTATCTTAGCTTTTTTTTTTTTTATTTCCAATCTCCTTGACATATAACACAATAATTAACACAGAACAAGTATCCCTTAAATATTAGTCATACTTCATTTAAGGTAAATATTATACTAAAGATTTATAACAAGTTTCTATAACCCAAATAAAGACATAAATGTCTGCTAAAATTCAAGATAGGTAAGCCCTTAGAAACTAAGTTTAATAATGATGATATTAAACTGCCTGCATCAAATGACTGAACGTTGTGAAGTTTGTGAAAGCTACTTATTTTGGAAAACCATTGAAGGAAGTAGAAAATCTAAGGCTAGAAATACATTTTGTGAAAGGAGTGGTATCAACTTTCTCAAACAAAATAATTTGTCATGTGGAAGAGAGATTATACACCTCATGTTTACTTTCAAGTGACAAAATTAGGGCCATGTCTAATTTCTGGACGTTAAAGTGGGTCCTAAATAGATTTTCCACTCTTATGGAGAAACTGTTACATCAGTGAGAAAATTCAAAAGCAGACAAAATTATTTTTTGTCATTGTAAAGAGGCTATTAAGTTGGAGATTGTGCTAAGTAAAAGGAAAAAATTACTTTTATTTCTATTATTTTATAATTGGTTCTGGTTTAGTCACCAGTCATGTCCGACTCTTGCAACTCCATGGACTGTAACCTGTCAGGTACCCCTGTCCATGGGATTCTCCAGGAAAGAAAATTGGAGTAGGTTGCCATTTCCTTCTTCAGGAGGTCTTCACAACGCAGGAATCAAACCCAGGTCTGCTGCATTGGAGGTAGATTCTTTAATGACTAAGCTAACAGGAGTGCCAATAATATAGTCATTTACTGAGCTCTTTTCATAGTTGGGAATGGGAATGCAAAAGTAGAAGAAACACCTGGAGTAACAGGCAAATTTGGCCTTGGAGTACAGAGTGAAGCAGGGCAAAAGCTAACCAAGTTTCGCCAAGAGAATCTACTGGTCATAGCAAACACTCTCTTCCAAACACACAAGAGAGGACTCTACATATAGACATCAGCAGATGGTCAAAACCGAAATCAGATTGATTATATTCTTCACAGCCAAAGATGGAGAAGCTCTATACAGTCAGCAAAAAACAAAACTGGGAGCTATTGCTCAGATCATGAAATCCTTAATGCCAAACTTAGACTGAAATTGAAGAAAGTAGGGAAAACCACTAGACCATTCATGTATGACTTAAATCGAATCCCTTATGACTATACAAAGGAAATGATAAATAAGTTCAAGAGATTAGATGTGATAGACAGAGTGCTTGAAGTACTATGGACAGAGGTCTGTGACATTGTACAGGAGGCAGTGATCAGCATCATCTCCAAGAAAGAGAAAAGTGAAAAGGCTAAATGGTTGTCTGAGGAGGCCTGTAAAGATATACCCATTTGAATGCAGAGTTCCAAAGAATAGCAAGAGAGAAAAGAAAGCCTTTATCAGTGACCAGTGCAAAGAAACAGAGGGAAAAAAAAAGAATGGGAAAGACTAGAGATCACTTCAAGAAAATTAGAGATACCAAGGGAACTTTTCATGCAAAAAATGGTCACATTAAAGGAAGAAATGGTAAGAAGGTGAAAAGAATACACAGAAGAACTATACAAAAAAGATCATCATGACCCAGATAATCATGATGGTGTGATCACTCACCTAGAACTAGACAGCCTGGAATTGGAAGTCAAGTGGGCCTTAGGAAGCATCATTATGAACAAAGCTAGTGGAGGTGATGGAATTCTAGTTGAGCTTCTTCAAATCCTGAAAGATGATGCTGTGAAAGTGCTGCACTCAATATGCTTGCAAATTTGGAAAACTCAGCAGTGACACCAGGACTGGAAAAGGTTAGTTTTCATCCGAATCCCAAAGAAAGACAGTGCTAAATAATGCTCAAACTACCACACAATTGCACTCATCTCACACGTTAGCAAAGTAATGCTCAAAATTCTCACAGCCAGGCTTTAACAGTACATGAACCATGAACGTCCAGATGTTCAAACTGGTTTTAGAAAAGGCAGAGGAACCAGATATCAAATTGCCAGCCTCCACTGGATCATGAAAAATGTAAGAGAGTTCCAGAAAAACATCAACTTCTGCTTAATTGACTATGCCAAATCCTTTGACTGTGTGGATCACCACAAACTGTGGGAAACTCTTCAAGAGGTGGGAATACCAGACCACCTTACCTGCCTCCTAAGAAGTCCGAATGCAGATCAGGAAGCAACAGTTAGAACTGGACATGGAACAACTGATTGGCTCCAAATTGAGAAAGGAGTACGTAAAGGTTGAACACTGTCACCCTGCTTATTTAACCTATATGCAGAGCACATCATGAGAAATACTGGGCTAGGTGAAGTACAAGTTGGAATGAAGATTGCCGGGAGAAATATCTGTAACCTCAGATATACAGATGACACCACCCTTATGGCAGTGAAAGTGAAAGAGGAGAGTGAAAAAGTTGGCTTAACACTCAACATTGAGAAAACTAAGATCATGATATCAGGTTCCATCATTTCATGGCAAATAGAGGGGGAAAGAGTGAGAGACTTCATTTTTCTGGGCTGCAAAATCACTGCAAATGGTGATTGCAGCCATGAAATTAAAAGACATTTGTTCCTTGGAAGAAAAACTATGACCAACCTAGACAGCTTATTAAAAAGCAGAGACATTACTTTGCCAACAAAGGTCCATCTAGTCAAAGCTATGGTTTTTCCAGTAGTCATATATGGATGTGACAGTTGGACTGTAAAGAAAGCTTAGCACTGAAAAATTGATGCTTTTGAACTGTGGTGTTGGAGAAGACTCTTGAGAGTTCTCTGGACAGCAAGGAGATCCAACCTGTCCATCCTAAAGGAAATCAATGCTTAATATTCATTGGAAAGTCTGATGTTGAACCTGAAACTCCAATACTTTGGCCACCTGATGTGAAGAAATGGCTCACTTGAAAAGACCCTGATGCTGGGAAACATTAAAGGCAGGAGGAGTAGGGGATGACATAGGACAAGATGGGTGGATGGCATCACTGACTCAATGGAAATGAGTTTGAATAATCACCAGGAGTTGGTGATGGACAGTGAGGCCTGGCGTGCCACAGTTCACGGAGTCACAAAGAGTCAGACACAACTGAGCAACTGAGCTGAACTGAACTGAGTTCTAAGAAGTTGCCAAGCACCTTGCTTATGTGGAGTAGATCATCATCTCACTTAAATCTTCCCAGTACTACTTCAAGTATTATCTGGAGCATTTGTGCTATTTGTGATGGGAGCTATTTGTGCTATCCCCCATTTTACAGTTATTTTATTCTAAATTGTTAAGGAATTGGAGTACTAAGACACTGAGGAAAGAAACACTTGAAGCTGTTTGGATCTTAGCTACTTCTATAATATATCACTTTTTTTTTTCTGTTGATTCTTTTTTTTTTTAATCTTATTTTTACTTTATTTTACTTTACAATACCATATATCACTTTTTAATCTTGATATTTTAACCTGAAACATAGTTAACCCCTTTATTCTACTTCTGCAACTTATCTTTTATTTCCTTTAAGACCCTGAGGAACTTAGAAGAGCAGGAAGGAATACTCATGTTCTTGGGAAAATATAATAAAAGCTTGAATCATGCCAATGGTATAGTAAGAAAAATTCTAGGAATAATATATGTGTAGCACATTTTAGTGCCCAGATGGTAAAGAATTTATCCACAATGCAGGAGACCTAGATTCAATTTCTGGGTTGGGAAGATCCCCTGGAGAAGAGAATGGCAACCCACTCCAGTATTATTGCCTGAAGAATTCCACTGGACAGCGAAGCATGGCAGGCTATAGTTCATGAGGTTGCAGAGTCAGACATGACTGAGTAACTCATATACTTTGAACACATTTTTAATTTTGAAATGCTTTCACTTTAAAAATATAGTGCTATTACCATATTTTAGAGTACTAACTTCATATATTAATTGTTCCTAGATTCATTTTTACCTTTATTCTTTGCATAATGAATTGTAATGTATGCTCTCAGAGGACCTAAAATCCTTCCCACTTTCTTTGATGAGAGTAGATGAGAAAAACTGCTAATTTGCTTTGAAGCTAATTTTTGCTTCACCCCTAGATTCTAAAGCAAACTGTTAAGGTATTTTGAAGATTTTCCAGGTTATGCTTTGAATATTTTACAAAGTAACAATTGAAAGTTAAAATTAAAACATTTTAGGAGGGAAAAGATCAGCACTTTGATTTCAGTGAAACTGTTTCATATCACAACTGGCTGTTTAAAAGAGGTTGAATATAATTATTAATCTTTGCAAACAATAGTGATTTTAAGATTACCTCTCCTCTACTATAAGAAATGTATTTATGCAGTACCTAAATTTCTGAGCCACCAGGGAAGTCCACCTAAATTTCTAGAATAGCTTATTTCTAGTATATAGTCATTCATTATTTACCCAACTTCTTTTTAATGTGTACTTTATCCTTGTCATTGCACTGGCATTGTGGGTAAAGTTATGAAAAAATATAGATGGAATAGCAGAGAAAGAAAAGATCCAAGTGCAGAAGATAGCATAGGACTTGGATAAAATCAGTTTGATTGGAACATGAAATATAGTTTGGAGAGAGGTATTAAAAATGAGACCAGTGTGATAAGCAGGGTACGATTATGAGAACCATAGCAGGAAATAGACTTACATATAAAAATGTTTCAATCAGCAGTGTAATATGATTTTCATGTTAGGAAGATTCTTTATAAAATAAAGATTGGAAACTTGCATGTACTATAAGATAAAGGTAGCACTATGGTAAAGAATCCACCTGCCAATGCAGGAGACATAAGAGATGAGGGTTCAATCCCTGGGCCAGGAAGATCCCGCAGAGAAGGAAATGGCAACCTGCTCTAATATTCCTGCCTGGAAAAGTCCATGGAGAGAGGAGGCTGGTGGGCTACAGTCCATGGAGCCACAAAGAGTGAAACACGACTGAGCCATTGAGCACACACTAAGAGTTTGATTATCTCAGCTCTATGAAGCAGAAAGTAGATTGAAATAGAGAGACATGCATTGACTTGGGGGACCACATTGAAAGCAGAGGAAAATTAAGAAACTAGAGTGGAAATATTAGAGTAACAATGATGGCTTACTGGGTCAGGGAATTAAGAGAGGTAGTAGAGATAAGCAAATAGATCATGATTCTAAATTGCTTCATTCGTGTCTGACTCTGGCGAACCTATGGACTGCAGCCTGCCAGGCTCCTCTGTCCATGTGATTATCCAGGCAAGAATACTGGAGTGTGTTGCCATGCCCTCCTCCAGGGGACCTTCCCAATCCAGGGATCTAACCCATGTCTCTTATGTCTTCTTCATTATCAGTGAAGTGAAGTCGATCAGTCATGTCCGACTCTCTGCGACCCCATGGACAGCAGCCTACCAGGTTGTCCATGGGATTTTCCAAGCAAGAATACTGGAGTGGGCTGTCATTTCCTTCTCCAGGGGATCTTCCCAACCCAGGGATCAAACCCGGGTCTCCTACATTGCAGACAGATGCTTTACTGTCTGAACCACCAAAGAAGCCCTTCATTGTCAGGTGAGATCTTTATTACTAATGCCAACTGGGAAGCCCAAGCAAATAGTTCAGAAGAGTATAATTCAATAGAAATGTGATGCAAAGTTTATGTAATTTTACATTCATTGTAAAAGGGAAAAAAAAGGTGAAATTACTTTTTAATGATAATAACACTATATTAACCTAAAATATCGGAGAAGGCAATGGCAACCCTCTCCAGCACTCTTGCCTGGAAAATCCCATGGACGGAGGAGCATGGTAGGCTGCAGTCCATGGGTTTGCTAAGAGTCAGACATGACTGAGCTACTTCACTTTCACTTTTCACTTTCATGCATTGGAGAAGGAAATGGCAACCCACTCCAGTGTTCTTGCCTGGAGAATCCCAGGGACGGAGGAGCCTGGTGGGCTGCCGTCTCTGGGGTCGCACAGAGTCAGACACGACTGAAGCAACTTAGCAGTAGCAGCAGCAACAACCTAAAATATAATCATTTCACAAGTAATCAATATAAAACAATTCTCAGGAATATTTTACATACCTTCTTGTTACTAAGTATTCAAAACTCATACCTTAACTCAAAAACTAAATTCCTGTCAAGTTTATTAAATTTCTTAAAATTTATAGTTGAGAAGCATATTTACATATCTTAGCTCTTCCAAACATACTTAAAATTTTCCAATAAATGAAATTCATATTATGACTCATACTAAGAAATATATATTCAATCTTTGTTACTGTTTCTGTCATAGGGCTTCCATAATCCTTGACATTTCTTAACTGAAAATTAGAGCATGATAAAGATGTCTCTTGTTGTGTTAATGAGGTAACTTTTGGATCACAACTAAAGTAGGCAGTTTGTATCCAGGAGTACAAACCATGTGATTGGATGCTTGGAACTTTAAGTGTTACCTCTTTGATCTCCATAGAGGGAGGAGGGACTGTCATTTGAACTGAAAGCCAGTGGTCAGTGGTTTAATGAATCAGGCTTATGTAAAGAAGCTTCCACAAAACCCCAAAGTAATGGAGCTCTGAGAGCTTCAGTATTGGTGAACACATGGAGTCAAGAGAGTAGGGGTACAGAGACCGTGTATGTTCCACATCCTTTCCCCATATCCTGCTGTGTGCATACTATAACCTTTTCATCTGGTTGTAAATAAGTTACATCCTTTCACAATAAACTGTTAATCTAGAAAGTAGACTTTTTTCCCCCCTCTGAGCTCTCTGAGCTATTCTAGCAAATTACTCGAATCACAGGAGGAGGTCCTGGAATCCTTCATTCTCTAGCCAGTAGGTCAGAAGCACAGGTAATAATCTGGATTTCACACTGGCATCTGAAATGGGATGGGGGAACTTGGGGGAGCTGTGAAGTGAAGCGTAATATAAATGAGCCCTAAACCCATGGAATCTGATGCAATCTCCTGATAGGTAGTGTCAGAATTGAGCTGAATTGTTGGTCAGAGTTAAAAATCAAAATTCACTGAGTAAATTTTAAAGAATCTTATTGGCGTTATTCAATGACTCATGAATCAGAAAGCATCCAAAGCAGCAGATAGAAAGTTACTCTGAGGGACTGTACAATGAGAAAGATTTTATAGGCAGAAGAGAGTGAGAACAAGGGAGTATATGAAAAACAAGAAAACAGGTTAGTTATTGCAAGGTCTTTCCTTTAGAAAATAGGAAAGATCTCTGAGCCAAGTTACTGAATTAATGCTGATAAGGAAATTCCTGATTGACTGGATTATAATTCCATATCTGGGAGAGCTGACTAAGTTAAGTTTTGGTTTGGTGATATGGGGCTTTGTGTAAACAACTCCATTTTGGGCCTTTGTTTTGCTTTTAAAAACACAAGAAAAATAAATGCAAAATGGCAAAATGGTTGCCTAACAAGTCCTTACAAATAGCTGAGAAAAGAAGAGAAGCTAAAGGCAAAGGAAAAAGGAAAGATATACCCATTTGAATGCAGAGTTTGAAAGAATAGCAAGGAGAGGTAAGAAAGCCTTCCTCAACAATCAATGCAAAGAAATAGAAGAAAACAATAGAATGGGAAAGACTAGAAATCTGTTCAAGAAAATTAGTGATATCAAGGGAACATTTCATGCAAAGATGAGCACAATAAAAGACAGAAATGGTATGTATGCAACAGAGGCAGAAGATATTAAGAAGAGGTGGTAAGAATACACAGAAGAACTATACAAAAAAGATCTTCATGACCCAGATAAGCACGATGATGTGATCACTCACCTAGAGTCAGACATCCTGGAGTGCAAAGTCAAGTGGGCCTTAGGAAGCATCACTATTAACAAAACTAGTGGAGGGGATGGAATTCCAGTTGAGCTACTTCAGATCCTAAAAGATAATGCTGTGAAAATGTTGCACTCAATATGCCAGCAAATTTGGAAAGCTCAGCAGTGGCCACAGGACTGTAAAAGTCAGCTTTCATTCCAATACCAAAGAAAGGCAATGCCAAAGAATGTTCAAGCTACTGCAAAATTGCACTCATCTCACACTCTGGCAAAGTAATGCTCAAAATTCTCCAAGTCAGGTTACAAAAATACATGAATTGTGAACTTTCAGATGTTCAACCTGGATTTAGAAAAGGCAGAGGAACAAGAGATGAAATTGTCAACATCTGTTGCATCATTGAAAAAGCAAGGGAGTTCCAGAAAAACACCTAATTATGCTTAATTGACTATGCCAAAGCCTTTGACTGTGTAGATCACAACAAACTGTGGAATATTCTTAAAGAGATGTGAATACCAGACCACCTGACCTTCCTACTGAGAAATGTGTATGCAGGTCAGGAAGTAACAGTTAGAACTGGACATAGAACAACAGACTGGTTCCAAATAGGAAAAGGAGTGCGTCAAGGCTGTATATTGTCACCCTGGTTATTTAACTTATATACAGAGTACATCATGGGAAATGCTGGGCTGGATGAAGAACAAGCTATAATCAAGATTTCTGGGAGAAATATCTGTAAACTTAGATACGCATATGACATCACCCTTATGGCAGAAAGCAAAGAGAAACTAAAGAACCTCTTGATGAAAGTGAAAGAGGAGAGTGAAAAAGTTGGCTTAACACTCAACATTCAAAAAACTAAGATCATGACATCCAGTCCCATCACTTTATGGAAAATAGATGGGGAAACAATGGAAACAGTGAGAGACTTTATTTTGGGGGGCTCCAAAATCACTGCAGATGGTGACTGCAGCGATGAAATTAAGACTCGTTCCCTGGAAGAAAAGCTATGACCAACCTAGTTAGATTATTAAAAAGCAGAGACATTACTTTCCCAACAAAGTTCCATCTAGTCAAAGCTATGGTTTTTCCAGTAGCCATGTATGGATGTGAGTGTTGGAGTATAAAGAAAGCTGAGTGCCAAAGAATTGATGCTTTTAAACTGTGGTGTTGGAGAAGACTCTTGAGAGTCCCTTGGACAGCAAGGAGATCCAACCAGGCAATCTAAAGGAAATCAGTCCTAAAATTCACTGGAAAGACTGATGCTAAAGCTCAAACTCCAATAATTTGGCCATCTGATCCAAAGAACTGACTCATTGGAAAAGACCCTGATGCTGGGAAAGAGTGAAGGCAGGAGGAGAAGGGAACGACAGAGGATTAGATCATTGGATGGCATTACTGACGTGATGGATATGAGTTTGAGTAGCCTCTGAGAGTTTATGATGGACAGGGAAGCCTGGCGTGCTGCAGTCCATGGGGTCACAAAGAGTCAGATGCGACTGAGCGACTGAGCTGAACTGGTGTAAGGAAAATTGCTGGTGGTATGGAGAAAGCCTGCCTGACACAGGTTGAGTATTAAGTGAACCAAATTTTTAATTATCCATTTAAATTAAGAAAAATTACATACAATTTAAAATTCAGCTCTTTAGCTTGCACTAGCCATGTTTCCAGAGACGGAAATGGCAATCCACTCCAGTATTCTTGCCAGAAGAATTCCACGGACAGAGGAGCCTGGCGGGCTACAGTCCATGGGGTTGCAAAGAATCAGACATGACTGAGCGATTAAGCAGAGAGAGCAGAGCAGAGCCACGATCCAGAAGCCAATAGCCACAAGGAGCTATTGGCTATCATATAAAACTGAGTACTATTGGTGTAGAATTGGATATGGCAGAAAGGGCAATAGAATGGGAAGTGTGTTCTAGCTAGGGCACTTCAGTGGATAGTGGAGTCTTTAAGTTAGGTAATGCAACAGGAGAAACATTCGGTGAGGTCAAGGGAGACCAGATGTTAATAAATCAAATACTGAATATGGTTGTGAACCAGGTTTTTTATTACGTAAGCTTTATAAGAAAATTTATTAAAGTATAGTTGAGTTACAATGTTGTGTTAGTTTCAGGTGTACAGTAAAGTGATTCAGTATACATACACATATATTCATTCTTTTTCAGTTTTTTCTCATATAGGTTATTGCAATAAACTCTTAGTTTCAACTCAAATTAGAGTGCACCCAAATTTTCTAGCACATATCTGAAAATCAATAAACTGTTGTTTAACAAATATTGAATAAAATAGTATAGTTGTTATTGCATTACTCTATTCTAAGACTAATAACTTCCATACAGTAGTATATTTAAACATGGAAAATTGATGATTTTTCCTTTTGTTGGCTTCTCATCAATCTAATAATTCTTTCTCTTCCTCATTCCAGAATATTGACTTCCAGTTTTTTTCCATAGAATTTTACTTCGTTCAGTTCAGTTCAGTTCAGTCGCTCAGTCGTGTCCGACTCTTTGCGACCCCATGAATTGCAGCACGCCAGGCCTCCCTGTTCATCACCATCTCCCGGAGTTCACTCAGACTCACATCCATCGAGTCCGTGATGCCATCCAGCCATCTCATCCTCGGTCGTCCCCTTCTCCTCCTGCCCCCAATCCCTCCCAGCATCAGAGTCTTTTCCAATGAGTCAACTCTTCGCATGAGGTGGCCAAAGTACTGGAGTTTCAGCTTTAGCATCATTCCTTCTTACTTCGTTAGGATAATAGTTTATGATTCTAAATCCTCAAGAGTATTTAGAAGATTAAAGCATAGCAGTGTGGTTATAGATATGCCATTTCCTTCATGAATAATTTATGGGAATTCATCTACTTTTAAGGGTAGACTTAGCAAAATAAACATACTACCAAGTCAGTCATGTTAATTTGTAGGAAGATAAAAGAAAAGTATATTAATCAGTTTGTAAATCAATTTTTATGAGGACTTTAGATTTCATTAGTTGTAATCACTTTTCATCAAGAAAATAAAAAAGCAAAGGTAATTAAGATTCATTGTCTCTGTATATGCAGACGCTTGAAACAGTTATAATAGTAAATACTTAAAACAAATGTACACATCATGATTCCCATTTCCAGCTGACGGAACTAAGTCTTAGCTTAAGAGGTAAACCTAGATCTATATAACATCAAAGTTCATTTAGTATTTTGTTTTATTTATTTTTTTGCTTGTTGGTTGGTTGGTTGGGTTTTCCTAACAAGCTTCTTATTTTAGAATAGTTTCAGATTTGCAGAAAATTTTTAAACATAATACATTTCCCTACACATTAGTATACATACTATTTTATGTTAGCTGTACTAACAGACAAAGCTATTAGTACACACAGACAAAGCAGTACTATATTTGTCAGAATTAATGAACCAATATTGATACTTAATTATTAACTAAAGTTCATAGCTTATTAAGATTTCCTGAGTTTTCACCTAATATCCAATTTGTGTTCCAGAATTTGGCTCAAAGTCAGAGCTGGGCAGTAATTAAAATGGTAAAAGCAGATTTTATACATATACATGATAAAAGAGGAAGAAGGCAATGGCACCCCTCTCCAGTACTCTTGCCTGGAGAATGCTATGGACGGAGGAGCCTGGTAGGCTGCAGTCCATGGTGTCGCTAAGAGTCAGACACGACTGAGTGACTTCACTTTCACCTTTCACTTTCATGCATTGGAGAAGGAAATGGCAACCCACTCCAGTGTTCTTGCCTGGAGAATCCCAGGGACGGGGGAGCCTGGTCTGCCGCCGTCTATGGGATTGCACAGAGTCGGACACGACTGAAGTGACTTAGCAGCATGATAAAAGAGACCTCAGTATAAAACTAGACTCAGTTCTAAACGGAACATGACAAGTGGGGGATTTATAGCCAAGGAGCCAGGTAACAGTTAGTAGATGGAAAATTTCTAAGAGGAAACTTCAGGGATAGGGTAGATTCTGATTAATCAGACCCTACAAAGTTTTTACTAGTAGAAGTGACCAGATATCACCTTCAGGGGTGGTGGAAGATGAGCAATTTAGTCAGCTCTTGAGGGTGGAGGGTTCTTCTAGCTGACTCAACAAGATTCTTGTTATAACTGAGAGATACAGGCCTAGGAAGGACAGATGCTCAGTCTCCTGGATATTTACTTGATAGTTTGTCTTATAATTCAATAATATTACTTTATTTTTTGCTTAAATTCTTCCAGTTTTCCAATGAGAGCTCTTTTAGTTGATTCCAGTGTTCCTTTGACAGACTTGCATTATAGTGTGTTTGTGTGTATGTGTGTGCCTGTGTGTGTGTGTTTAGGACATCCCTACTTACTGGTGCAATAAAATGCTCCACACTCTTATTATCAATTTCCTCCCCCAAACCTAGAACCCCTGATTTCTTTGTGAAGTCCTGGCTCCTATTATTGGAGAATGCTATTTAGAAAGACAGATTTGGGTTCTAGGTGTGCTTGCTACTACCTCTAGGCCCTCTCAACTGACAGAGCAAGAGAATGTGTGTGTGTATACTGACCAGTGTTTATACATACATTTATAAATATTTCTACATGGAATAAAAATTTGTATCTATGTTAAGTTAAACATGAGTTTGTACTCATGTGTCCAACTCTGATCCATTACCAAGTGTATCATTCTGACCTGCTTTTTTTGTTTATTTCAACTCCCAACAGTGATAAATCCACTCCCACCATTTGTTCTTCATTTGCTTATTGTTTTCAACCTCTAGTGTAGAGTTGACCCTTGAACAACATGAGAGTTAGGGACAATAACCCTCCATGTGGTTGAAATGTTGAGTATAATTATGTAGTCGACCCTCCACATCCATGGTTCTTAATACACACAGATTGTATAGTATTGCAGTGCATACACGCGTGCTCTGCTGCTGCTGCTACTGCTGCTAAATCGCTTCAGTCGTGTCCGACTCTGTGCGACCCCATAGACAGCAGCCCACCAGGCTCCACTGCCCCTGGGATTCTCCAGGCAAGAATACTGGAGTGGGTTGCCATTGCCTTCTCCAACATGCGTGCTCAGTCACATCCAACTCTTTTTAACCCCATAGACTATAGCCCACCAGGCTGCACTGTTCACTGAATTTTTCAGGCAATATTGTAAAGTAATTAGCCTCCAATTAAAATAAATTTAAATTAAAAAAATAATAATATATATATATATTGAGCTAGTAAAGAAATAGGCAGGTATACCAATGGGATAAAGTAGAAGGTAGAGAAACAAGTAAGGATCATCAACCATTTCAGTTCAGTTCAGTCACTCAGTCATGTCCGACTCTTTGCGACCCCATAAATCGCAGCACCCCAGGCCTCCCTGTCCATCACCAACTCCCGGAATTCACTCGGACTCATGTTCATCAAGTGGGTGATGCCATCCAGCCATCTCATTCTCTCTCATCCCCTTCTCCTTTCTGCAATCACCATCTGCAGTGATTTTGGAGCCCCAAAAAATTAAGTCTGACACTGTTTCCACTGTTTCCCCATCTATTTCCCATGAAGTGATGGGACCGGATGCCATGATCTTCATCTTCTGAATGTTGAGCTTTAAGCCAACTTTTTCACTCTCCACTTTCACTTTCATCAAGAGGCTTTTTAGTTCCTCTTCACTTTCTGCCATAAGGGTGGTTTCATCTGCATATCTGAGGTTATTGATATTTCTCCCGGAAATCTTGATTCCAGCTTGTGTTTCTTCCAGTCCAGCGTTTCTCATGATGTACTCTGCATAGAAGTTAAATAAGCAGGGTGACAATATACAGCCTTGACATACTCCTTTTCCTATTTGTAAACAGTCTGTTGTTCCATGTCCAGTTCTAACTGTTGCTTCCTGACCTGCATACAGATTTCTCAAGAGGCAGGTCAGCTGGTCTGGTATTCCCATCTCTTGAAGAATTTTCCACAGTTTATTGTGATCCACACAGTCAAAGACTTTGGCATAGTCAATAAAGCAGAAATAGATGTTTTTCTGGAACTCTATTGCTTTTTCCATGATCCAGTGGATGTTGACAATTTGATCTCTGGTTCCTCTGCCTTTTCTAAAAGTTGCTTAAACATCAGGAAGCTCACGGTTCACGTATTGCTGAAGCCTGGCTTGGAGAATTTTGAACATTACTTTACTAGCATGTGAGATGAGTGCAATTGTTCAGTAGTTTGCTTAGGTTCAAGCAAAATCCACCTTCTATAAATGCAATTAATGAAAAGAAACAAACAAACAAAAAAATTGGAGTGGATTGTCCTTTTCTACTCCAGGGTATCTGTTTGACCCAGGGACTGAACCCACATCTCTTGCATCTCTTGCATTGTCATGAAGATTTTTGCTGTTTCATCACTACATATTTATTTAAAAAATCCATATAAAAGTGCATTTGTACAGTTCAAATCCCTATTTATTCAAGAATCAACTGTACTTGTATAGTGGTTTCAGAATCGTTAACCTGTATTCTCATAGGATGAAAGTTTATTTCTAAAATTATTATAGCCATTCTAACAGATGTGTAATGGTATCTCAATGTTATTTTAACTTGCATTTTCCTGATGACATATGATGTGAAGCATCTTTTCATACATGTATTAGTCATCTGCATATCTTTCTGGTCCATTCTTTAATCCAATGTTTTGTTTTCTCATTATTGAATTATAAGATGTCTTGGCATATTTTGGATGACATTCTTTAATCAAACATATCTTCTGCAAACATTCTTTCCCCAGTCTGTGATATGTACTTTATACTTTATATATATATATATATATACACACACACACACACACACACACATATATATATATTTTTCTTTACAGAGCAGAAACTTTTAATTTAATGAGGTTCAGTGTATCCATTGCTTCTTTCTTAGACTATGTCTTGGGTATTTATCAAAAAAGTGAAAAGTGATCGCAATACACAAGGTAACCTGGTTATTCCCTGTGTTGTCTAGAAGATTTAAAATTGCGTACGTCACATTTAGGTCATGATTTATTTGAGCTGTTAATTTTTATGAAAGGTATAAGTTTTGGGTTCAGATTTGTTTTGTTTTTTTTTTGCATGTAGATGATCAGGTGTTCTGCTTTATTCTTCTTACTGTCTGGTTTCTATTGAATGTTCATTGTAAATCTTACCCTTTCTCTTTTATAGATATTTTCACTGCTGAATTTCTCAAGAATTTCTGTGTATGCTTGCTTTTCTGCAGTTTTAATATAATATACCAATAGCTAGTTTTATTTCTTATTGCTGTTGTTTTCTGGAGTGTTCTGTATGTTTAGTTATCCTGTCTAATGTCTCCTGAGCTTCCAGTATCTGTGGTTCTATGTCTATTATTAATTTTGGAAAGTTCTCTGATATTACTACTTAAATCATTTTTTCTGCTTTTTTCTATTTCTTCTACTTCTGGTATTCCGATTATTCATGTTACAATTTTTGAATTTGTCCTATAGTTCCTGCATGTCCTATTCATTTTTTTTTTTAAGTTTTAAATAATTTTCCCTCCACATTTCAGATTGGGAAGTTTCTCTTGTTCTATTGTGAACTTTTTCTTAAATGCAATCTTTACAACTGATTCTTCAGTGACATATCCCCACAACCTGCCCTGAACTTTCCACCTCTTTCCTTGTCTGTGGCCTTCTAAATTTATTTCCTTAAAGGCATATTCCAAGCTGAGTTTGTTTTATGTTCCTGTTGTTATCTGGGGTTTTGTTTATTTGTTTGTTTGTTTTGTCTTTCCATGGGACAGCCAAGATAGCAGGGGATGAATAAAAGAAGAAACACACTTCCCTACACCCAACTAGAGTAAGGGTCTCACAAAATATTTTCCACTAAAGAGTACAAGTCTTTACAGAAAGGGTTCTGAGTGTGTTTTACCATGATTACTCTTCCCCTTCTCCTGTCAGAGTGATGTGGGAAAATTTATATCAATTTTTCTCCACTAAAACCTGTTGGGATACGAGGAGGAATCCATGAAAGTTTGCAGTCTCTACTAAGACAGCATTCCCCAAGGGATTTCTAACAGAAGCAGAAGATATTAAGAAGAGGTGGCAAGAATACACAGAAGAACTGTACAAAAAAGATCTTCATGACCCAGATAATCATGATGGTGTGATCACTCAACTAGAGCCAGACATCCTGGAATGTGAAGTCAAGTGGGCCTTAGAAAGCATCACTACGAACAAAGCTAGTGGAGGTGATGGAATTCCAGTTGAGCTGTTTCAAATCCTGAAAGATGATGCTGTGAAAGTGCTGCACTCAATATGCTAGCAAATATGGAAAACTCAGCAGTGGCCACAGGACTGGAAATGGTCAGTTTTCATTCCAATTCCAAATAAAGGCAGTGCAAAAGAATGCTCAAACTACTGCACAATTGCACTCATCTCACATGCTAGTAAAGTAATGCTCAAAATTCTGCAAGCCAGGCTTCAGCAATACGTGAACCATGAACTCCCTGATGTTCAAGTAACTTTTAGAAAAGGCAGAGGAACCAGAGATCAAATTGCCAACATCCGCTGGATCATTGAAAAAGCAAGAAAGTCCAGAAAAACATCTGTTTCTGCATTATTGACTATGCCAAAGCCTTTGACTGTGTGGATCATAATAAACTGTGGAAAATTCTGAAAAAAGATGGGAATACCAGACCAGCTGATCTGCCTCTTGAGGAATCTGTATGCAGGTCAGGAAGCAACAGCTAGAACTGGACATGGAACAACAGACTGGCTCCAAATAGGAAAAGGAGTACGTCAAGGCTGTATATTGTCACTCTGCTTATTTAACTTATATGCAGAGTACATCATAAGAAATGCTGGGCTAGAAGCACAAGCTGGAATCAAGATTTCTGGGAGAAATATCAATAACCTCAGATATGCAGATGACACCACCCTTATGGCAGAAAGTGAAGAGGAACTAAAAAGCCTCTTGATGAAAGTGAAAGTGGAGAGTGAAAAAGTTGGCTTAAAGCTCAACATTCAGAAAACGAAGATCATGGCATCCGGTCCCATCACTTCATGGGAAATAGATGGGGAAACAGTGTCAGACTTTATTTTGGGGGGCTCCAAAATCACTGCAGATGGTGACTGCAGCCGTGAAATTAAAACACGCTTACTCCTTGGAAGAAAAGTTATGACAAACCTAGATAGTATATTCAAAAGCAGAGACATTACTTTGCCGACTAAATCAGTCTAGTCAAGGCTCTGGTTTTTCCTGTGGTCATGTATGGATGTGAGAATTGGACTGTGAAGAAGGCTGAATGCCAAAGAATTGATGCTTTTGAACTGTGGTGTTGGAGAAGACTCTTGAGAGTCCTTGGACTGCAAGGAGATCCAACCAGTCCATTCTGAAGGAGATCAGCCCTGGGATTTCTTTGGAAGGAATGATGCTGAAGCTGAAACTCCAGTACTTTAGCCACCTCATGCGAAGAGTTGACTCACTGGAAAAGACTCTGATGCTGGGAGGGATTGGGGGCAGGAGGAGAAGGGGACGACCGAGGATGAGATGGCTGGATGGCATCACCGACTCGATGGACGTGAGTCTGAGTGACCTCCAGAAGATGGTGATGGACAGGGAGGCCTGGCATGCTGCGATTCATGGGGTCGCAAAGAGTCGGACACAACTGAGCAACTGAACTGAACTGATGCCAGTCTAAACTTAGCCTCTAGCCTCATCAAACTTATCTTTAATGTGTTTAAACCAGTTGATGTCCCTACTGGCTTCTGTTTCATGTAAGCAGATCTTGACTCATCCATCTGGATACAGCCACCTGTCTCTCCTTGTCCTATGATCTCAGATCTCTGATGGGTCTAAATAAGTCTGTTTTTTCAATTTGTCTGGGCTTTTCTTGTTGCTAGTATGTGAGTGACACATTCCTGGATCTTGACATGTTGGGAATGAAACTAGCAATCCAGCAATCCAGTTTGTTCAGCTTTTACTCTGCCTCCATTTAATTCAGCAGTTTCTTGAACTTGCTCCTTTTAACATTTTCATTTACCATTATGTCCAGCTGTAGGCTTCATATTTTCATATACATGTTCTGTTTAGTGCTTTTATTGTCTATATTTCTCTCAAAACTCCATATCTATTTCCAAAAAAAGTGCTCTCTAGAGGTTAGCATCTAGTTTACTTTTATTCTAACCAAGATATGCTGAGAAATCTGCCCTTATTTCCAAATTACTGTTTCTGTTGAAATTTCTAATTTTTTCTGCCTCATATATCACTGCCTAGAAATGTAATCTTACCAATAATTTAAGCAAATATCCAATCTTTCTTCAGGTAATCATTTATTAAAGCTAAATTCAATTGATTCAAATAAGTTTGAAATTATATATGTGTGTATGTGCTTACACAGGTATGACTTTCAGGCAATATAGTGAATATAACTATTCAAATTTTATTTTTTTGTTACATAAATTCTAGTCTCTATACTCTAGAAAATGAAATAAATACAAATGAATTGGCATAAATTAGCTGAAAGACAAGGTGAAATATTGTCTCTTGAAGTTTACTATGACAAATTGAGTCAATTCCCTGCTTATAATTTAAGAACAATCTTGTAGTCTTACATTACCTAAAAGGTGTTATATGTTACCTATCTATTTTTCATATAAAATCATTAGGATGAATTTTACTGACCTTAATCTGTGAACAGACATGTGCACAATTGCTAATAATTTGCTGCTTCTTTATATTCTACATTCTTCAAATAACTTCATAATTTCCTTAATGTTGATGACTACTGCACTGGGTGAAGGATGCTTTCCTACCCTCTCCTCCCACTAAATATGGTTGTACACTATGTAGGAGTAAGTTACAATTTCAATTTCACAGTTTATGTGATGCATCCTGTGTAGAGAGCTGAGCTAACGAACATACTTATTCTAATTTCTTCTTAGTTTGGACATAAGCAGCTGCCCAAATGACTTGCCTTGCTCACAGTTGAAGCTCAAAAAAATCTATCTGTAATGCAAATTAATGAGCTTGTCAAAATTAAAAATACTTATGAGAAAAATTAGAGCACAATTATTTGTTTCTTTTAAACATTGAGGAAAATTTACATTTTTCTTTTAAACTGTTTCAGTGATTCATAAGTACTTAGTTGCTGTGTTTCACTAATATAAAATAAATGTATACTTCTATTTTTAATCTACTGATTTACTTTTATAAAATAGAAGTACACATTTATTTTAAATTCTGATGACAATGAATGACTGGGACAAGTAGGCATCAGCATGGTTCTTAAATAGTCCATATTCTACTAACTTTAAAGTACTTTGGTAAAATAAAAAAAAAAATAAGACCTTCTTTCACTTTCAGTAGAAGAGTTTATTATTATCTATTTAAGTACACAGGCATCATTAAAATTAAGAAGCAGATGGGCTGCCTATGGAAACATTTTGAGCTCTGGAACCCAGCAAGTCACCCTAGTACCAGGTTATTGGCAATTCAATTATGTCAAGAAAGTAAAATCCAACTTGCAGTTAAGCACAAAATGGCTGTTTATTAAATTTTACCTGCTTGTACTGCTACAACTGACAGGGAGGGTAGAACTCCTGCTCCTTTCATTGGTAGTTATACAAAATCAATTTGCATTTTAACATTGAAAATTTGCAGTTGCACAGTTTAAACTTTAAATACACACAATAAATGAATGCTCTGGAAAAAAGAATAGTACTGTTTTCTCACAAAATACTGAAAGAAAGGACTTGAAATATTATGTGTCCAAATACATCAATGTTACAGGAAAGAGCACAGGGCAACAGAGATTAATAATAACTGTTTCATTTTCATTCAATAAGGTATAAGTAGAGTCTAATGCCAAGTTGCCTTGAATCCTTATGTATTTCTCCCACTGTGTCTTATCATCCCATTATGTAATGATACATTTTAAGTCAAATCTACCTTGTATCAGAATAAATTAAAATTCTCAGCTGCCTAAAGTTTATATTAAGTATTTAAAAATGCAAATAGAATTATTCTGGAGGTAACTTTTTAAAATTCTCTTCTACAATTAATACTAGATTATTAACTCCTTTGGATTTTTCCTTTATTTGATACTAAGCATTTTTCTAATGAATGAATATTTACATTTATCTGTGTGTTGGAGAAGACTCTTGAGAGTTGCATGGACTGCAAGGAGATCCAACCAGTCCATTCTGAGGGAGATCAGCCCTGGGATTTCTTTGGAAGGAATGATCCTAAAGCTGCAACTCCAGTACTTTGGCCACTTCATGCAAAGAGTTGACTCATTGGAAAAGACTCTGACGCTGGGAGGGATTGGGGGCAGAAGGAGAAGGGGACGAGAGAGGATAAGATGGCTGGATGGCATCACCGACTCGATGGACATGAGTTTGAGTGAACTCCGGGAGTTGGTGATGGACAGGGAGGCCTGGCATGCTGCAATTCATGGGGTCACAAAGAGTCGGACATGACTGAGCGACTGAACTGAACGTAATATTTTAAAAATTACATACTCAAAGTTATGCACAATGACAAGATGTTGGCTGAAATTTCAAATTTTTAAGGTAAGAAAAATGAAAGATGGTTGTTTATTAAGAAAAGACCTTAGACAAACTGACCTACTGAGACTGTCTAAAGTAATTGGACAATAGTTGAGGGGAAAAATGAACACAATTTGAAATGATAAATAATGTTGAATGCAACTTCACTTATTTTGTCTTCTTTCACTATAGTTACTCAATTTCTCCCTAGTCATAATCTTTCAAGTGATACCCCAGGACCACTTGAAAGATCCTTTACCAAAATTAGTGAGGATAAACTCTTCTACTAAAAATAGGATTTTTAGAATTCTTCTAAAAATAGTAGAATTTTCTACTAAAAATAGAAATTCTATTCTAAAAATAGAATCTAAAAAATCTA
>SJYT01044453.1:21963-58004 GCA_006410635.1 Cephalophus harveyi | reverse complement strand
ATCAGATTTAAAATGTATGTAGAATGCCATACAAACTGATTTTTTTTATTTTTTATTTATTTATTTTTTTTAGGCTGCTTTATTTATTTATTTTTTACTTTATTTTACAATACCATATTGGTTTTGCAATACATTGACATGAATCCATCACGGGTGTATATGAGCTCCCAATCCTGAATCCCCCTCCCACCCCATATCCTCTCTCTGGATCATCCCCATGCACCAGCCCCAAGCATCCTGTATCCTGTATCGAACATAGGCTGGTGCTTCATTCTTACATGATAGTATACATGTTTCAATGCCATTCTCCCAAATCATCCCACCCTCTCCCTCTCCCACAGAGTCCAAAAGTCCATTCTATACATCTGTGTCTCTTTTGCTGTCTCGCATACAGGGTCATCATTGCCATCTTTCTAAATTCCATATGTATGTGTCAGTATACTGTATTGGTGTTTTTCTTTCTGGGTTACTTCACTCTGTATAATAGGTTCCAGTTTCATCCATCTCATTAGAACAGATTCAAATGAATTCTTTTTGATGACTGAGTAATACTCCATTGTGTATATGTACCACAGCTTTCTTATCCATTCATCTGCTGACGGACATCTAGGTTGCTTCCATGTCCTGGCTATTATAAACAGTGCTGCAAAGAACATTGGGATACATCTATTCCAATGTTTTATTTTATTTTTATCTTTTTAAATATAAATTTATTTATTTTAATTGGAGGTTAATTACTTTACAATATGGAGCACATGATTTTTTAATTGATTGTATTGTTACATTTCTTTATAGAATAACAGACAACTCAACTGATAATTATTTCTCCAGTCAATTACCTGAATCTTTTGAAAACATTGTGTGGGGCAAAGGGAGATAGGTTCTCTCAACATGTTCCTAATTATGAGTACAAACTCTTAGTACTTAACCTGTGCCTCTTCAATATTATACAGCTGCCTTATTACCTAAATAGAGACTGGTGTCATAATCCTTCCTTACACTGATAATCACTCTCTGTGTGACTGAACATATATGTAGCTAAAATTATTTGAATTTAAAATGTATTAACTCTAATTTCTCAAATAAACTTAAAATCAAATGCTTTAATATTCTATCAGCTTTCATTTCAATGTGTAGTTATGAGTAAATTATTCCATTCATTACCAAAACTACACATCACTTTCAACTTGCTATTTCTAAAATGTGAGATCAAGAATTTGTTTCTGGTCAGAGAAGCTATCAAATATTGGCATTATTTATAAAAATTAAATGATATTAGAGATGAGGTTTTTTCCTCTTTTTTTTGCTTTTATTTTTTAAATATAAATATATATTTTTTAATTGGAGGTTAATTACTTTGCAATACTGTATTGGTTTTGCCATACATCAACATGAATCTGCCACAGGTATACACCTGTCCCCCATCCTGAACCCCCCTCCCTCCTCCCTCCCCATATCATCTCTCTGGGTCATCTCAGTGCACCAGCCCCAAGCACCCAGTATCATGCATTGAACCTGGACTGGTGATTAATTTCATATATGATATTATACATGTTTCAATGCCATTCTCCCAAATCATCCCACCCTCTTCCTCTCCCACAGAGTCCAAAAGACTGTTCTATACATCTGTGTCTCTTTTGCTGTCTTGCATACAGAGTTATCGTTACCATCTTTCTAAATTCTATATATATATGTGTTAGTATACTGTATTTGTGTTTTCCTTTCTGGCTTACTTCACTCTGTATAATAGGCTCCAGTTTCATCCACCTCATTAGAACTGATTCAAATGTATTCTTTTTAATGGTTGAGTAATACTCCATTGTGTATATGTACCACAGCTTTCTTATCCATTCATCTGCTGATGGACATCTAGGTTGCTTCCATGTCCTGGCTATTATAAACAGTGCTGCGATGAACATTGGGGTACATGTGTCTCTTTCAATTCTGGTTTCCTCGGTGTGTATGCCCAGCAGTGGGATTGCTGGGTCATAAGGCAGTTCTATTTGCAGTTTTTTAAGGAATCTCCACACTGTTCTCCATAGTGGCTGTACTAGTTTGCATTCCCACCAACAGTGTAAGAGGGTTCCCTTTTCTCCACACCCTCTCCAGCATTTATTGCTTGTAGACTTTTGGATCGCAGCCATTCTGACTGGTGTGAAATGGTACCTCATTGTGGTTTTGATTTGCATTTCTCTGATAATGAGTGATGTTGAGCATCTTTTCATGTGTTTGTTAGCCATCTGTATGTCTTCTTTGGAGAAATGTCTATTGAGTTCTTTGGCCCATTTTTTGATTGCGTCATTTATTTTTCTGAAATTGAGCTGCAGGAGTTGCTTGTATATTTGAAATTAGTTGTTTGTCAGTTGTTTCATTTGCTATTATTTTCTCCCATTCTGAAGGCTGTCTTTTCACCTTGCTTATAGTTTCCGTTGTTGTGCAAAAGCTTTTAAGTTTAATTAGGTCCCATTTGTTTATTTTTGCTTTTATTTCCAGTATTCTGGGAGGTGGGTCATAGAGGATCCTGCTGTGATGTATGTTGGAGAGTGTTTTGCCTATGTTCTCCTCTAGGAGCTTTATAGTTTCTGATCATACTTTAGATCTTTAATCCATTTTGAGTTTATTTTTGTGTATGGTGTTAGAAAGTGATCTAGTTTCATTCTTCTACAAGTGGTTGGCCAGTTTTCCCAGCACAACTTGTTAAAGAGATTTTGTCTTTAATCCATTGTGTATTCTTGCCACCTTTCTCAAAGATAAGGTGTCCATAGGTGCATGAATTTATCTCTGGGCTTTCTATTTTGTTCCATTGATCTATATTTCTGTCTTTGTGCCAGTACCATACTGTCTTGATGACTGTGGTTTTGTAGTAGAGCCTGAAGTCAGGCAGGTTGATTTCTCCAGTTCCATTCTTCTTTCTCAAGTTTGCTTTGGCGATTCAAGGTTTTTTGAATTTCCATACAAATTGTGAAATTATTTGTTCTAGCTCTCTGAAAAATATCATTGGTAGCTTGATAGAGATTGCATTGAATCTATAAATTGCTTTGGGTAGTATACTCATTTTCACTATATTGATTCTTCCAATCCATGAACGTGGCTTATTTCTCCATCTATTAGTGTCCTCCTTGATTTCTTTTACCAGTGTTTTATAGTTTTCTATATATAGGTCTTTAGTTTCTTTAGGTAGATATATTCCTAAGTATTTTATTCTTTTTGTTGCAATGGTGAATGGAATTGTTTCCTTAATTTATCTTTCTATTTTCTCATTATTATTGTATAGGAATGCAAGGGATTTCTGTGTGTTGATTTTATACCCTGCAACATTACTATATTCATTGACTAGCTCTAGTAATTTTCTGGTGGAGTCTTTAGGGTTTTCTATGTAGAGGATCATGTCATCTGCAAACAGTGAGAGTTTTACTTCTTCTTTTCAATTTGGATTCCTTTTATTTCTTTTTCTGCTGTGATTGCTCTGGCCAAAACTTCCAAAACTATGTTGAATAGTAGTGTTGAATGTGGGCACCCTTGTCTTGTTCCTGACTTTAGGGGAAATGCTTTCAATTTTTCACCACTGAGGAAAATGTTTGCTGTGGGTTTGTCATATATAGCTTTTATTATGTTGAGGTATGTTCCTTCTATTCCTGCTTTCTGGAGAGTTTTATGGATGGATGATTATTTCAATAGATGCAGAGAAAGCCTTAGAGATGAGTTTTGCAGAAGTTATTGAGGCCTAATAATTTACAATGATTTGATTTCTCTTATTTCTGAGAATTAAAGCATCATTCAGCTTTTAGCTAAATTTTTTATAACAACAGTGATCTAAGAAAGAAAAGAGAAATCATTCCTTTTTTATTTTAATCACTTTAATTTGTCTATAATGTCTATATTTTAATTTGGTTGTATGATTTAGGGCTTCCCTGGTGGCTCAGAGGTTAAAGCGTCTGCCTCCAATGCGGGAGACCTGGGTTCGATCCCTGGGTCGGGAAGATCCCCTGGAGAAGGAAATGGCAATCCACTCCAGTATTCTTGCCTGGAGAATCCCACGGACGGAGAAGCCTAGTAGGTTACAGTCCACGGGGTCGCAAAGAGTCGGACACGACTGAGTGACTGAACTGAACTGAACTGTATGATTTAGTACTTCAAAATGAATGAAACATCTGCACTGAACTTTATATGTGGAATTTTAAAAATGATACAAATGAGCTTATTTATAGTGTCATAGACACAGAAAACAAATGTGATTACCAAAGGAGTAGGGAGGAATAAATTAGGGGCTTTAGATTAAAATATACACACATATATAAAATAGATAAACATCAAGGACCCACTGTATAGCACAGGGAAGTATACACAATATCTTGTAATAACCTGTAATTGAAGATAGTATAAAAGAATATACATGTTCTCTATATTGATATATATGCATAACTGAATCACTTTACTGTACAGCTGAAACTATCACAATATTGTAAATTAACTAAATTTCCAAAAATTAGTCCCTATATTATGACATGTTAAAGACAAAGACACTTTTGCTCTTTGTATCAAATGAAATAGGAGCCGAGATAGGTGTTGTATTCACATTTAACGTAAATAAACACTATGCCCTACCCTTCAAATTTTGAACCACAAATTAATTCATGTAGTTGTTTAAATGCTATGTGGCCTATGATTTCTAAAATTTACTATTTAGCCATGTATATTTAATTAAACTTTTATATTATTGATGTCTGCTTTCTAAGCTCAAGTATATGTTCTCATATATTCCCTGCTATTCATTTTAAGACATCTCTTATAATCTAGCTAATACATTAAATGAATAGAAATGATTTCTGTTATTGTAGTCTGAGTTGAATATCCACATGGTCTCTGAGCATAAGATTGCCTAGTAAGTTACCATCATTATGAAAGCTTTTTACAAACCTTCTTTGGCGTAAAAGCCAAACAAATATGCCCTTATCAAAATAGACATGAGGATGGGAGTGCAATAATTCATATTAAACAGTTTACATCAATACATTAAATAATACAGACATTGATTTAAGTACCAAAAGGAGTTACTCTCAGCCTTGTACATATTAGGTTATTGACAGTCATAATTTTTTCATAATTATGTGTATAAGTTTTTCATCACTGAGAGTCCCTAAGTCATTTCAAAAGATAATTATCAAGATAACATTAAGCAAAACTTCTCTCTTTTAGTTACAGAATAAACTGGCTAATGTAAAATGAAATAATTATAATGATTTGCAACTCAAACTGAAGAGAGTAATGCAAGCAAATCTACTTCATATTTTTTTAGAATAGTTCTATATACTTCTGCTATGGAATAAAACTAAGTCTATCGCTTTTATTTCACTATCCAAACAACTTAGAGAGGCATAAAATAAATAATGAATTGAAACATTTTGTAAAAATAAATCATAGCAACTTACATAGCAGCCTCAGAATCACATTATAAGCAATATTCCACTTTATCAGTCTCCCAAATTCTTCTCTTGAAAAGTATCAGATAATTTGTGCCTATTTTTGACTATACTTATATCATCATGTCAAATAGGCAAAGGTTTAGGAATCTGAATTGAGTAAAGACATTTCAGTCTCTGGTTCCTGCAACTTTTCATGAAATGGTGTTACTTTTAATTTCCAATGACATTTTACAAGTCATTTACCGAGCTTGCACATTTGAAGCAGCATCTCATTAGGCAAACTGCCAGTACTAATATTCTCTATTTATTTGTTATAACTTTTGCATAAATAGTATATTGTAACTCTTTGATTTTTGTGTTTAAAGATTTGGCAGATGAAACAAAATGAATAGGAAGGGTACAAAATATAAAATTTAGCATTTATCATAAATTCAGGAAGATCTTGAATATCATGTTGGAGATTTTGAGTGTTTTATTAACTTGTAACACAATTATATTACAGTTCATTCTATTTCTTTCACAATGTAACTATGATGTAATTGGAAGTTAAAGATGGTATTTCTTTGAAATACAATTGATCTGAAAAAAAATCAAACATTTTCTGTGTACTGTACTTCCCATTATATATGCTCCATTTCTTTATATTTTTGGTTAGGAGTTTTGTAGTTTCATATAATTTTAAAAAATAGATGATAATCAACACTTTCCACTAGTCATGTACAGATGTGAGAACTGGACCAAAATGAAGGTTGGACACTGAAGAATAAATAGATACTTTCAAACTGTGGTGCTGGAGAAGATTCTTGAGAGTCCCTTGCACAGCAAGAAGATGAAACCAGTCAATCCTAAAGGAAATCCACCATAAAGATTCATTGGAAGGACTGATGCTGAAGCTGAAGCTCCAATATTTTGGCTACCTGATGCGAGGATCTGACTTATTGAAAAAGAACCCAATGCTGGGAAAAATTGAAAGCAGGAGGAGAAGGGGAGACAGAAAATGAAATGGTTGGGTGGTATCATTGACTCAATGGATATGAGTTTGAGCAAACCCTGTGAGATGAAAAACAGAGAAGCCTTGCCTATTGCAGTCCATGGGACTGTAAAGACATGACCAAATGACTGAAAAACCACAAAAACAACAACAACATTCTGCAAAATCATTTTTTGTGTTATATTGGTCATAGGTAGTTCAAATCTTGTCATTTTTTAAAAATAAAATAATTGAAAATGTAGATAATGGGAAGATTATTCTGAGTTATTTTACACATTTTGAATGGGTACATGAGTCTAATTCTGAGAAGCTTCTAATACTTGTATTTTAAGAGATTATATTCAACTTATTGTTAAAGATTACCACTTTTGTCTTTAGAGTCCCTTAGACTGTAAGGAGATCCAACCAGTCTATTCTAAAGGAGATCAGCCCTGGGTATTCTTCGGAAGGAATGATGCTAAAGCTGCAACTCCAGTACTTTGGCCACCTCATGCGAAGAGTTGACTCATTGGAAAAGACTCTGATGCTGGGAGGGATTGGGGGCAGAAGGAGAAGGGGATGACAGAGGATGAGATGGCTGGATGACATCACTGACTCAATGAACGTGAGTCTGAGTGAACTCCGGGAGTTGGTGATGGACAGGGAGACTTGGCGTGCTGCGATTCATGGGGTCGCAAAGAGTGGGACATGACTGAGCGACTGAACTGAACTGAACTGAATACTTATTATGATGATTTCTAGGTCCATCGTTGTTGCTGAAAATGGCATTATTTCATCTTTTTCATGGTTGAGTAACATTCCATTTTAGATATGTACCACATCACCTTTATCCACTCCTCTGTCAATGGCCATTTAATTGTTTCCATGTCTTGGCTATTGCAAACAGTGCTACAATGAACACTGAGGTGCATGTATCTTTTCACATAATGTTTTTCTCTGGATATATGCCCAGGAGTGGGATTGCAGGGTAATACTATAGCCCTACTTTCAGTTTTTTAAGCAATTTCCATAGGTGTTCTCCATAGTAGCTGTACCAATTTATGTTCCCACCATAAAGAGTAGGAGGTTTCCTTCTCTCCACACTCCTCAGCATTTAGTTTGTGGATATTATGATGATAGGTCTTTTTATTGGAGCTTTTAGTGGATTTACATTTAAATAGTTATTATAGATAGATATTTCTTACCATTTCTTTGTTTTAGGGTTGTTTTTTACTCTTCTTTCCCTCTTTTAATTTGTTCCCTGTAATTTGCTGACTCTCTTTCATGTTATAATTGGATTCTTTGTTTTTCATGTATGTGTGTGCATCTATTACAGATTTTTTGATTTGTGGTTATCATTAGGTTTATATATAGCAAGCTAAATGTATACTTTATGAAGTTGTTGGTATTTTAAGTTCAAATGCATTTTAACAAACATAGCATTTTTATTTTCTCTACAAATGTTTAATGATTCGATGTCATATTGACAACTGTTTCTTTAGTGTACTCCTTAACTGCTTGTTGATATAGATGATTTTACTGCTTTGTACATTTGAGGAAGTGGTTTTATGTAGGAAATAACCTATGGGACAAGGCAGCACACACTTTCCTCTGATCACCAGAGCTGTAATCTCTAGGAATGCCTTCTGTATGGGTTGCATGGGTCCTTCTGCTGTGTCAGGTTGGCTACTGTGGATGTACTGATAGGAATGGCTGTCTCTAGTTTGCTTAACTGCTAAGACATGCTTTCTGTGGACACTGCCAGCCTCCTGTGGACAGGGTTTGTTCCTACCTGATGCAAGTCGGCTGGTTGGTGGGACTGGGTCATGAGGTCTGAGAGGTTTTGGGTTTAGTGTTGGCCCATTGGTTGGTGGGGCTGGGTCTTGAAATGGCTGGCTGGAGGACTGGGGACCTGGAGTATTATAAACTTACTGAAGGGTGTGATTGGTTCCTGATTTAGCTGGCTGTGATGATTAGGATGTCTTAGAGTTGGTAATAACCTGCTGGTTAGTAATGTTGAATCCCAAATTACCTGGCTAAGTGGGTCATTTGGGATTACCCAAATTTAATTAATTTGGATTAGATGTCCTATGGCTGGTTTTGATTTACTGTTGGGTGGTGCTTTGGCCTAATGTGTGCAGGTGTTGATGACAAACCCCTGGTGGGTGAGGCTAGGTTCAAGGAATAGTGCTGGTTTACTGCTGGGTGAAACCAGGACCCAGTGTCTCTGGCTGTGGAGGCTGGGGTACTGTAACTGGTGTTGGCCAGTTAGTGGATCTATCCATGGTTCTGAGAGCTTGTGTCCATATGACTAACCCCTGGTTGCCAAGCCCTGCCTTGTGTGGAGTCTTCTGGCCACTGGTGAGGGAAGTCAGTTCCTAACATGGGTGGCTACAGAGTTCTGGGTATCCTGAAGCTGTTGTCAGCATGCTGGTGGGTGGGGCTGAATCCCCGAGTGGCTAACTAAATGTCCCAAAGCTCATGCTGGCCTGCTGGCAAGCATGGCCAAGGCCCAGGGCTTTTGGGCTGGTGCCAGCTCACTGCTGGAAGGAGCTGAGTTCCAGTGTCAATTTTCAACTGATTTGTATTTGCTCTTGGGGGAAACATGAGCCTGCTTGAGTGATTTCAGAACACTCAAATAGTGTGAATGCAGGATAGAAACTGATTTGATTACCTGTGTCCAGAGCTGTGAAGTTAACATATTAAGAAAAGCATTAAACTACATCATCTTATCATCTGCTGATTAAATGATAAAATATATGTCAAGAGTCTTGGACTTAATTAATATTAGCTATCAAAGGTTTAACCAGTACTTGTCCTCAGATTTACTGAACCTTTCTTTAATACAATTTAATTTGCTTTTGGATCTACACAAAGTGAAAGGACAAAAAACTGTCCATTATTAAAGTGCAGACTAAGTCCTCAAAATTCTTTGGTTCACAAACTATTTTTAAGGAATAATTAATATCCACAAAAAAAGTCCCAAGATATATACACTGGTAGCTTCTACATATGACATTTTATTATTATAAAGGCACACATGGAGGAGGGGTTCCACTGCGTTATATGATCAAACCTTAAAAAAATGTGTCCTTGCTCCATGTGAATGACATTTCTCTTTCACATAATGAAAAAAATATTGAAATCCTTCTTTTAATATCTGACTGTGATAGATGAGAAAATATAAGCATTATTATGGGTTACAGAATTGGATCTATGCCAGAAAAGGCATTGGGTGTTATTGTTTCTTCTGTTTTATCTTCGACAATATTGCCATTCCTTTACTATATTACCTCAAGATTCTCTAGTCTTTGTTTCTGCTATTTTTCTTCAGATACTCTACACCAAGACAAATTCAATGTAAAACGCTCTTTAAAAAAATTCTAGAAAGATTTTAGCAGTCACTGTCAGCACAATATAAGATTTTGAAGATAACATTTAACCTTTTCATCTTTTAAGTTATAGCTTGTCTTATTAAAAACACTTTCTTCTTTCTCCATTAATTTTTTTTGTTTATACTAAAAATAAGAAAATGTACTAAACAATCCAGAGATGTCCATTCTGTCCTTCCAACATATGACAGGGAAAGTGATATTATCACAAACAGTGACTGCTTATGTTCATTTACTATGCAAAATGACCAGATGATCAGCTTCTTGTTGAAAATTGTAGATGGAGAAAAGGTTCCAAATGTCATAAAATGCAGGAAAAAAAAAAAGCATTTTCATGAATTCATTGACCTTTCCATTAATATCGTAACAGAGCATAATCACTAAGGCTTTTAAATTAGCAAGGTAGCTCAATACAGAGGGATAGCTTGAGAAATCTCAAGGGCTTATGTTGCCAGAACAAGATCCTGACACTAAAAGTAAAAGGGTAAATGAGAATCGTGTTTAGTGATGACCTTTAGGTCCCACAGCTGCTTATCACATATCTTGTCTTTTTGCCTTACTGTTGCACTTTAGCTTATTAAAATTAATTGTGTTCTCTTTTGGTTGTTAAGAATTTTTAGTTTCTAACCTTCACTGTCAGGTGAACAGTAATATTTTTTCTTCCTATCATTTTGTTGTAGTATAATAATAATTCCTGTTATGTGATTTAAATAAATATACTAAGTAAAGAGATCTTGTAAATTCTATTAAAAGTTAAATAATAAGAATAGAAAAAAATCACACAAATTCCAAAAAGGAACACATTTTTAGTAACAAAATGACAGTAACATAAACTAGGGTTATACAACAAATATATTTTATAATGGGCATTTAAATGAAGTAGAGGGCAAATAATTTTCCTTCCAACTTGAAATACTTTGAGCATTAAAGTGGGCTCATAATAGAAAAAATAAGTCTGACAAGCATAATCAAAGACTGTCCTAAAAACCCAGATGAGTGGTCACATAACCACACATTTGTTAGAAACTGTGCTCAAGGTCTACATCTTTTAACAAGCAAGCTATGTCTTGATATAATTGAATTTACATTCTTTTAGGGAGGAGAGACAATAAATACTTTTAAAGAATGAATTCAAAAAATGGAGATTTACAATAATCACATAACAGGACTGAAACTGAAACCCAGGCATTCTGACAGAATAGCTACACTCAAACACTTCCTCCAAACTGATGCCATTAAACTATAAATCATACATGTTCTGTTCTGTCCAGTGGATACAACTTGTAAGGGTCATCACTGCAAAGGAGGGACTCTATCTACAGTAAAATACATACAATGAAGTTAATCCCTGAATGAAGCAATGCTTTACATACATAAATGAAAAACAGAATAAGACCAACTTCAATACTGGACAACAGTACCCCATGGAGAGTAAGCCTCTCCCAACATCTGATACAAGGCAACTGGTCTACACGCACCCCCCTTATGCTCTAGTAGAAGAACATCAATCCCCCCAGGGTCCAGATACAGTAAGGTGCCATATGATACACACACATAAGAAGAATTTTTAAAAAAAGAATATGCATTGAGTCTGAGACAAGAAAAGTCATTCCAACATATGGATATCAGCACTTCTTAGGTGGTAAGGGCTTTTTAACTCTAAAGAACTGTTTCAGGCTTGAGGCTCTGGGCAAGACTGAGGAAGGGCACCGGGTCACACCATGGCTGATCACCTCAAATGTTCTGTTCTGTTTGTGTTTCTTTTTAATTGAGGGTTTATGATTTGTTAGAAATTGTGCTCAGTGTCTACATCTTTTAACAAGCAAGCTATGTCTTGATATGATTGAATTTACATTCTTTTAGAGAGGAGAGACAATGAATACTTTTAAAGAATGAATTCTAAGAATGCATAATATAATATTATGATGTATAATAACATGTGTGTGCTAAGTTTCTCAGTCATGTCCAGCTCTTTGTGACCCTATGGACTGTAGCCCACTAAGCTCCTCTGCCCATAAGATTCTCCAGGCAAGACTACCAGAGTGGGTTGCCATGCCCTCCTCCAGGGGATCTTCCTGACTCAGGGACTGAACTCACATTTCTTATGTCTCCTGAATTGGCAGGTAGGTTCTTTACCACTAGGGTCACCTGGGAAGCACAGAATAACATAAGTGTTTAATTTAAAAAAAAAAAAAAAAAAGGATAACCAGGGAAAATAACTCAAAATGTGACATCAAAGCTGAAGGTAGAAAAATGTGGGTTGCACAATGAAATATATCATCAAAATAATGAGCTAGATAAAGGAATAGCAGGTGCCAAAGTCCTGAGGTGAAAATTTGGTGTGTGCAAGGACCTGAAAAATAGAGTGACTGAAACCAAGCAAGTTAAGAGATAGAGTGTGAGCTGAGTTTGGAAATCAAGGCAAATGCTTTAGGAACATGACAAGTCATTTGATTTTTCAGTCTTATTTTGGAAAAAATTTGAATGGTTTTAATTATTTCATTAAATATATTTATTGAATATTTAATATGGATCTGGTTGTTGTTAAGAGTCGTTAAATCATGCCTGACTTTTTTGAGACCGCACAGGCTATAGCCCACCAGGCTTTTCTGTCCATGGGATTTCCCAACCAAGAATACTGAAGCAGGTTGTCATTTCTTTATCCAGTGACCCTTTTAGACACAGGGATAAAACTGTGACAGGCAGATTCTTTACCACTGAGCCACCAGGGAAACCATGGGTCATGTATTTTGCTTAAATTATGTGAAGGGTTAAAAATGTTGGTAATGGGAAAGGGTAACATTTTTAAATAGCAATCAGAATAAGCTTCATTGGGATGATGAGATTTGAATAAAGACTTGAAGTTAGGTTTGGAGAAAGTCAATTTATTGACTTGGATTGGACAGAGCATTCCAGACAGTAGGAAAAGCCAGTACAAAAGCTTTCAAATGGGAGAATATATGCTGTGTTCTGGAATAAGCCAAAGACCCTAATTCTGAAGCAGAATAGGAAGAAGCAATAACAATATAGGACCTCAGAAGGTAACAAGAGAAGGAAGGAAGAGGAAGAGCTGATCATGTAGAGCTTTGTAAGCAATTAGAAAGGCTTAGGCTTTTACTTTGATTGACATGGAGATCTATTAGCTAGGTTAAAAGGGAGAAGTAAAACAATTTGATTTACATTTTTTAAAGGTCACGATGACGGTTGGTAAAGGGAGCAGGTGGAGCAGGCAGACAAATTAGGAAACTATAGCAGCAATCTATTCAAGAATTTGATTTCAATGAAAGAGGTTAGGAGCAGTCCAATTTTTAATGGGATTTGACGACTGACCCAACAGTATTTTGTATAAATTAGCTGTACAGTATGAAAGAAGAAGTCTAGGTTTTTATGTTGAAATTGGGAAGAACGGTGTTTTCATTAATGTAGGTATATTAGATTGCACCTGAAGAAGGTTTGGCAGTATGTGTGAGATCAGGAATTTAGGATTAGGCTTGTTAATTTTGAGATGACCCACGGAAATGTTAATTATGAGATATCCACTAATATCAGGCAAATGTTAAATAAACAGATAGATATATAAATTCAAGTGCTTGCTTGTGAGTGGGTATGTAAATCTGAGTTGATGGTATTCAAAGCTTTACAACAAATGAAATATATTTTTACATGCTTGTTCAGTCATGTTCAACTCTTTGTGACCCCATGGACTGTAGCCTGCAAGCCTCCTCTGTCCACAGGATTTTTCTAGGTAAGGTAACTGGAGTGGGTTGCCATTTTCTACTCCAAGATGCCTCTCTAAGAGATATATCTTCAGATATAAAATAAAATAAGATCCTGGGTGTGCTAGAATGAAGAAGAGAGCAGCAAATGAAATTGAAAGGAATGACCAATGAGATGAGAAGAAAACCAAAAGTAAGTAAGATTAGAGAATAAAAGTGGGGAATTCACTGCTAGTCCAGTGGTTAGAAATTGGTGCTTTCAGTGCCAGGGCCCAGGTTTGGTCTCTGATTAGAGAGCTAAGATCCCGCAAGGACTGTGGCCCAGTTGAATTAAAAATAGGAAGATGAAATGTGAGGAAAACGTATCACCTATGATGTAAAAAGCATATTTATAGATCAAATAAATTGAAGATTTGGAATAGACCATCAAATCTAGTAACATGGAAGATCTTGGTGATCGTGACAAGAACCAGCCTGATGAAGCAGTTAAAGTGAATGTCTGTTGGAATGTGTTCTAAATAATGGAAGGAGAGGAATGTGAAATAGCACAATGAATAAGTATAATATTTTCAGAGTTTGCTTCAAAGAGATACAAAATAAATAAAAAAATGGGAGTGCAGCTAATGAGAAAAGATGAATCAAGAAAAAATTATTTTGTTTTCTTCTGTAAATATGGGGAAAATAATAAGAAGCTAATATGATAAAAAAGATATGAGGAAAATGTGATATTGGGGAAGAGTGACACATTTTTTGAACAGTGTCTCAGAGATGGGATTCAATGACAATGTGTGAGACTGGCTGGGTTTAGAGCAGATAATATGAGTACAGGTTCTGATAGCTGAGTAGGTCTAATAGTAGAAGTTGGAGAAATTCTTTCCAGCTACTTAGATCATTAATGACAATGAGTTTATGGAAAAATTATTCAAGGCTTAATGAGAAAGAAGATGTGAAATGAACACAGGATATTAGGAGAGTAAAGGCATAAGAATTAAGGTGTGACTGTGAGAAGCAGTCTTCAGAGTCAGCTTCACATTTATAATTATGACTATAAAATAAGATTAGTCAGAATGGCTGTATGTTTTTCTCCACATACATTTAGCATCATTTGGACAAACATTGAATAAGTGGAAAGATGGATTTACTTGGTTTGTGATTCTGCCAGATGAGTACAAAAAGCAAGAGAGAAGTAAAAAATAGAAGATATATGAAAGTTACTGATTCTAATGATTGACTGTGGAACATGATCTTGATAAGTAGGAAATAAAGAATATGAAGGGAACTGGAGAAAATTTTTAAAAAGTTTCAATAGGATCCAAATTACTGAAATATTTGATGGAATGAACTAGAAAAATGTAGTGATCGAATAACAGGACACAGTAAATTAAAATTATGAAAGGCCTGATGTTACATGTAATGACATATTCCAGAATATCCTTCTGGGAGTGACTGAAGAGAAGGATGTGTTACACAAAGGAAAAAATATCAAGACACTGAATTTTCAGGTGTTGGGAAAAAATATATATATATACAGTGAGATCATTGAGAACAGTCACCAGAGTAGCGTTAGAGAGCCCATGAGTCAAAAGTTAAAACGTTTAAAAGGTGCAAGTGTCTGTTGAAGAATTGGTAGTAGACAGAATGAGAGTAGTCACTGAGAGACAGGTGACATGGGTTCAAAGCCAATTTGTAGGGAGAAAGGACGGAGAATGGTCTGGAAATGGAATTGAGTAATGAAGAGAACACCAATCTAGTGGATTGAGTCTGTGAGGAGAAAAAAAAAATCAACTGAGAAAGTTGCAGGTAAACTAGTGTCTTCTGGAACAGCAGGAAGGATTTATAGAAAAGATTGAGAATTAGAATATTTTTCTTCAGTGAGCATAAAGGAAGGATTTCAAGAATGATAGAGGGGTGGCCCTAACCTAATGTTCATGCACCTTTGGCCATTGTTAGTGGAGATGAATAATGTGGGAAGAAGCTTAGTGTTATACCAATTTTATGGGGCATCCATTGATACTGTTAGTAAAGGGAATTATGGAGAAGGGGGGCCTGGTTTTAGTCTCAGTGTGATGAATGCACTACCAACTGATGTACTTTTGTCAAAGCTCTATCTGGCTATGCTGTGGAACTGAAAAAGAAAGAGATGTGCAGATAGGGCATATGAAAAGATGCTCAACATTGCTAATCAGGAAAATGTAAACCACACCAACAATGAGATATCACCTTAGACCTATCAGAATGGCTGTCATCAAAAACAACACAAATAACAAATGTTGGCAAGGATGTGGAGAAAGCGAACCCTAGTACACTGTTGATGGGAGTGTAAATTGATGCAACCACTGTGGAAACCAGTGGAGGTTTTCCACAAAAGTGAAAATAGAACTATCATATGACCCAGCAGTTCTACTCTCAGTATAGATATGCAGATGACACCACCATAATGGCAGAAAGCAAAGAGGAATTAAGAGCCTCTTGATGAAACTGAAAGAGGAGAGTGAAAAAGCTGACTTAAAACTCAGCATTCAAAAAACAAAGATCATGGCATCCAATCCCATCACTTCATGGCAAATAGATGGGGAAACAGTGAGAGATTTTATTTTCTTGGTCTCTAAAATCACTGAGGATGGTGATGTCAGCCACTGAATTAAAAGATGCTTGTTCCTTGGAAGAAAAGCTATGACAAAATCTAGACAATATATTAAAAAGTAGAGACATCAGTTTGCTGACAAATGTCTCTGTATAGTCAAAGCTATGGTTTTTCCAGTAGCCCTGTAAGCGTGTGAGAGCTGAGCAAAGAATAATTGATACTTTTGAACTGTGATGCTGAAGAAGACTCTTGAAAGTCCCTTGGACAGCAAGGGGATCAAACCAGTCAATCCTAAAGGAAATCAATCCGGAATATTCATTGGAATGACTGATGCTGAAGTTGAAATTCCAATACTTTGGTCACCTGATGGAAAAAGCTGACTTATCGGGAAAGACCCTGATGCTGGGCAAGATTGGGGGCAGGAGAAGAAGTGGGCGACAGAGGATGAGACGTTCAGTTGGTATCACTGACTCAGTGGACATAAATTTGAGCAAACTCCGGGAGATAATGAAGGACATGGAAGCCTGGCATGCTGCAGTTCATGGGGTAGGACACAATTTAGTGACTGAATGACAACAACATATATGAAAAAAAATTATATGAACAACAATATATATGAAATAAATTCAAAAACTACATGTACCTCAATGTTCATAGCAGCATTATTTATGATTGCCAAGATACAGAGCAACCTAAATGTCAATGAACAGATAAATAAATAAGATATGATAAACACACACACACACACAATGGAATACTATTCAGCCATTAAAAATGAAAAATTTGTCATTTGCAGCAACATGAATAGTCTTGGAAGGCATTCTGCCAAGTGAAACAAGAAAGGCAGAGAATTAAAAATAATGTATGATATCACTTACATGTGGAATCTAAAATTCTCAACCAACTAGTGAATATAAGAAAAAGAAGCAGACTCACATATATAGACAGCAAACTAGTGATTACCAGTGGAGAGAGGTGGTGAGGAGCAATACAGGAGTCAAAGAATAAGAAAACACATATTTTTGTGTGTAATATAGGCTCAACACAGGAAATAAAGACAATAGGTTGTAATAACTGTAAATGGAAATTGCATAAAATACAATTAAAATTGTATAAAAGTAAATAAAATTGAGAATACCAAATGCTATTTGCTCTAAAAAATTGTTATAAGAAACAGAATAATAGTTTGATTAGGATTTGATTAGAAGGCATCTTCTTTCTATACAAAGATTCTCTAATTGACCAAAACCTAATCTGGGTCTTCTGAATTCTCTTCCCAACTAGGTAGGCCTCAACTTTTGGCTTTCCATGTTCATTTTCAATATTGTCCAATTTTATCATGAATTCTGCTATGTCATTTTATCCAGAATTTTCCATTCTCAGTATATGATCACCCTTCATACCTTATCATGTTCTTATCTCTATCATCCTCCAGGTCATGTCTGGTCGCTCTGACCCGACTTCAGCAAGAATCCTGCTAGTTCAGCTATCCTCCTTTAATATTTCCTCTGAATAAATTTTTATACACTGATCTCACTGTACCACATCTTGCTCCTTGGCCTGTCTCTTATACACATCTTTTTTCTACTTTCTATCGGAGAAGGCAATGGCAAGCCACTCCAGTACTCTTGCCTAGAAAATCCCATGGATGGAGGAGCCTGGTAGGCTGCAGTCCATGGGGTCGCTAGGAGTCGGTCGCGAGTGAGCGACTTCACTTTCACTTTTCGCTTTCACACAATGGAGAAGGAAATGGCAACCCACTCCAGTGTTCTTGCCTGGAGAATCCCAGGGACGGGGGAGCCTGTTGGGCTGCCGTCTATGGGGTCGCGCAGAGTCGGACACGACTGAAGCGACTTAGCAGCAGCAGCAACCCTTCTATAATTTCAATTACATAATATACAAGTATCACTTTCAGTGTTTTTTTAATCATCTGATTTTTATTTTTTTATATAAATTTATTTTAATTGGAGGTTAATTACTTTACAATACTGTATTGGTTTTGCCATACATCAACATGAATCCACCACAGGTATACACGTGTTCCCCATCCTGAACCCCTCTCATTCCTCCCTCCTTGTACCATCCCTCTGGGTCATCTCAGTGCACCAGCCCCAAGCATCCAGTATCATGCATCGAACCTGGACTGGCGATTCGTTTCATATATGATATTATACATGTTTCAAAGCCATTCTCCCAAATCACCCCACCCTCTCCCTCTCCCACAGAATCCAAAAGACTGTTCTATACATCTGTGTCTCTTTTGCTGTCTTTCATACAGGGTTATCGTTACCATCTTTCTAAATTCCATATATATGCGTTAGCATACTGTATTGGTGTTTTTCTTTCTGGCTTACTTCACTCTGTATAATAGGC
The DNA here is from genome assembly GCA_006410635.1 of Cephalophus harveyi. Lineage (NCBI taxonomy): Eukaryota > Metazoa > Chordata > Mammalia > Artiodactyla > Bovidae > Cephalophus > Cephalophus harveyi. The sequence goes on along the minus strand of SJYT01044453.1, from coordinate 39,546 downwards.
TCCAGTTTCATCCACCTCATTAGAACTGATTCAAATGTATTCTTTTTAATGGCTGAGTAATACTCCATTGTGTATATGTACCACAGCTTTCTTATCCATTCATCTGCTGATGAATATCTAGGTTGCTTCCATGTCCTGGCTATTATAAACAGTGCTGCGACGAACATTGGGGTACATGTGTCTCTTTCAATTCTGGTTTCCTCAGTGTGTATGCCCAGCACTGGGATTGCTGGGTTATAAGGCAGTTCTATTTCCAGTTTTTTAAGGAATCTCCACACTGTTCTCCATAGTGTCTGTACTAGTTTGCATTCCCACCAACAGTGTAAGAGGGTTCCCTCTTCTCCACACCCTCCCCAGCATTTATTGCTTGTAGACTTTTGGATCGCAGCCATTCTGACTGGTGTGAAATGGTACCTCATTGTGGTTTTGATTTGCATTTCTCTGATAATGAGTGATGTTGAGCATCTTTTCGTGTGTTTGTTAGCCATCTGTATGTCTTCTTTGGAGAAATGTCTATTGAGCTCTTTGGCCCATTTTTTGTTTGGGTCATTTATTTTTCCGGAATTGAGCTGCAAGAGTTGCTTGTATTTTTTTTTAATTTATTTATTTTTGAGATTAGTTGTTTGTCAGTTGCTTCATTTGCTATTATTTTCTCCCATTCTAAAGGCTGTCTTTTCACCTTGCTTATAGTTTCCTTTGTTATGCAGAAGCTTTTAAGTTTAATTAGGTCCCATTTGTTTATTTTTGCTTTAATTTCCAATATTCTGGGAGGTGGGTCATAGAGGATCCTGCTGTGCTGTGATTTATGTCAGAGAGTGTTTTGCCTATGTTCTCCTCTAGGAGTTTTATAGTTTCTGGTCTTATGTTTAGATCTTTAATCCATTTTGAGTTTATTTTTGTGTATGGTGTTAGAAAGTGTTCTAGTTTCATTCTTTTACTAGTGGTTGACCAGTTTTCCCAACACCACTTGTTAAAGAGATTGTCTTTAATCCATTGTATGTTCTTGCTCCTTTGTCAAAGATAAAGTGTCCATAGGTACGTGGATTTATCTCTGGGATTTCTATTTTGTTCCATTGAGATTTTTAAAATAACGTCTCATAGGTTTATCACTAACAGATAAAGCAGGTACACAAGGCCTTGCTGCCTATGTGTGAGCTGAATAACAAATGTGCAGCGATTGCTCACTAACAGACTTTGATAGGAGTTACATGATTTGTCACTGGTCATGTTGTTATTTATAAAACAACTTGCAGACTAAAGAAGTAGCAGTAAAATTAGTACTTAACAAGGTTATTCAGACTATACCAAGCAGCTGAAATTCATAAATTTTGGAACAGTGCAGAAAGGAAAGAATATCTGAATGCATGCATGTGCCTGTGTCTTCGGTTGCTATTGTTATTAAAGTCCGCAGTATAACTGAAATAGGGGAGTCTGGGTGATGTTTAGGTTCAAGTATCAAAAATTGTTTTGGTTTGTAAAAACTGAGGCACCTATGAAACTAGATAGCTAGTGATCATAATAGATTCATGATACCAGGGAAAATGTTGAATTTTAATGACTAAATTTAATATCAATACAATTTAAACTAAGTTTCCTAGGAAGAGAAAACACAGAGAAGATTACCAGAAATGAGTAAAAAACTGAGAAAACACAGAGAAGATTACCAGAAATGAGTAAAAAACTAAAAATATTAGCTTGATTCAAGGAGCACAGATTGACAATGAAGTTGTGAGATGTTAGAGAAGCTGACGGAGAAGGCAATGGCACCCCACTCCAGTACTCTTGCCTGGAAAATCCCATGGACGGAGGAGCCTGGTGGGCTGCAGTCCATGGGGTCGCTGAGTCGGACACGACTGAGCGACTTCACTTTCACTTCTCACTTTCATGCATTGGAGAAGGAAATGGCAACCCACTCCAGTGTTCTTGCCTGGAGAATCCCAGGGACAGGGGAGCCTGGTGGGCTACCGTCTATGGGGTCACACAGAGTCGGACACGCCTGAAGTGACTTAGCAGCAGCAGCAGCAGCAGAGAAGCTGAAGAAAGAAAGAAAAATTCTTATGAGTCTAGCATGATTTAGTGACAAAACCACCACCACCAAAGCATCATTTTATTCATGCCATCTCCAGTTTCTATATTAGCAATGGGAAAAAAACAATTTGCCAACATACCTGGAAGATATTAGGGCATCACAACTGATTAATATAATTTTCCAATTCCACTTCTTTGCAGTTTCCTTGATTTGGCAGCCTCTGTGTGATGGTTTCACCAGTTCTAGGCTCCATAGCTGCACATGAAAAGTCCAGAGGAAGAGAAAGCTTTGAAATCTTCCCTTCATGTCTCACTGGATGGAGTTAAGTCCTATGTGCATTATTCATTATCTGGAGAAAGCCACAAACTGACTGGTTTTGAACAGGGATCTTAAATCATTCACTGGCAAGGGTAATGAAATTTATATTTGAGAAAAATAATTCTGTTTGGATAAGAATCATGATCCCAAATGCCTGATTACCCCAGCATGGAAGAGAGGTATAATGTTAATATTCCATCCACCACATTTACTGTCATCAAATTCATGGCTCCATCTCTAGTCATATCACTTATTACTACATGGTTATCAAAAAATTTTTTTTAATGCTTACTGTTCTTATCTATAAAAAGGTTTTGTATCTCTGAAGTTTCTTTCCTTTCTTTTTTTGATCCAAACTATTATTAGCTCCATATACAATGGCTTTGTCAGTTCTTCCAACTCCATCCTGTGTGCAGGCCTTCACAAATACTGTCATTCCATCTGTCTGGAGAACTTTTCTTTTTTTTTTTTTTTTCATTTCTATTGTTTTGAAGTCTAAATATAAGTGTCATCTGAAAACAGTCTTTCAGATACTGCCATCAGACTAATTAGGTTCTTCTCATAGCAATTTGCACTTCTCATTCAAATAATGCATTAGGAGCAATTAACTAATTAATCTCTCAAATATTTTTATTCAATATTTTATAATGTGGTTTATTATAAACCTCATAATGGCAGGATTATGTCTCTGTATTCACTGCTATATGCCCATTTCTAACAGAGAAAGGTGAGCACACACTTTACTTAGATATTTATGTAAGGAGAAGGGAGAAGAGAATAGATTTTTAAGAAAGATGGATAAAAAAATAAGAGAATGAAGACAGGAGTGAATATTAAAAAGAAGTACTTACCATCCTATTGCCTTCAGGAATGATGGGCGATCACACTGAAGAATTTAAGTGGGGATGCATTAAAAATAATTGATTAGATTGTTTTGTCAGAGCATTCTTTTCTATTGCTTTCATTAACAACTATTCTATATGAAATTATTTATTGTTCATTTGTTTCAGTGGACTTCAGTTTGTGTGGAATAGAAGCAGTTCAATCTCCTTTCCAAATTTATTCCCAGGGCCTAACACCATGTCTGCCAAAAAATTGTGAATGAAATTAAATTACTAATAAAGCATGATTTAGAATCATTTATCAAGTATGTGATTAAATGTCTACTCAGAAATTAAATTCTTAGTTAAATACTATTCTTTGGCTTCTTAATCAAAAAGGTCTCTTGTGTTTTTTGAGTTGATTTAATAAATGATGTGTCATTGTACATTCATTCATTGCAACTGTCCAGGTCAACAATAACAGCCCTTTCACCCACTATTTATTTGCCTTTCTAAAAGAATATTTCTAGAACAGCTTAATCAAGTTTTAGCACAAGAAAGTGGAGACTAAATTTAGCATCTTTGTGCATATAAACAGTAGCTTCTTTTAATCTACCATTCCTTCATCTGACATATAAACTTTGTCAGTGGAACAGCCATTTTCAGAGATTATAACATTCATTATTCTTTTTGCTTATCTTCAATAATAGTTGTTGTTTTTCCCTTTTTCAAGAGTTATTTGCCTTTTGGCAATGCTGTTTATTTCTCATTGAATTCTTTTAAAATAAATGTCATGCGGGGATATCACCAGGTAACCTTAAAGCAGGCTTTCTCCCACAACTTCATTTTATGGAGTCCGTTTTGTGGAAAAGCTATCACAAAGCACTGTCAAAATTGGAAACAAAACAAAAGTCATACAGCCAAAAAAATCAATGATCTTTCAAATAAACCAAGATTAAATCAAATCAAACTAGCTTTAAGCTTAAACTTTAAACCCAGTCAGAATTTGGTGCACCTGACTGGGCCAATTACATTCCAGACACTTGTGTTGCAACAGGAGACATGCTTTGGGTAATAATTGATCCAAAATCCAAATGAAAATTCAGAATCAACTCATAAAACATAAACAAAGAAAAAAAGTTGTACAAAACTAATAATTTATCTTCAAAGCATGAATTTTTATCAATCAATTTAAATTTTAAAATGCTTTTAAATTTTTCTTCACATCTCACAGTAGTTGCAACTGCCTTAATTGTAAAGGGCCAGCCAGAAAGTCTCTGTTTTCTTCACTCGAGTAAAATTGTTTTTTATGTGATGGAAAAGGATGGAAAGGAAAAACATTCCTGGGAATTCTGAACTTTTTCATATGGTCTAGACAATTCTGGAACTAATACACGAGTTTCTAAATACTTTATTTCAAACTAGATGTATTTTAACAGAATTAAGTAAAGTAAAAAAAAAAAATGTGCATCTGCAATATGCCTAGAATGGTTTTTTATTGTTTATATCTGCTCAACTAATTTGATCTGCTTTAAGCAATATAAGGCATTGGTAATTTAATTCCACACACCAGGAGATGATAAAGAACAACTTGTACCTGAGAAACACTGGTAAAATAATATTTTTTGTAACACCTTATAACTTTTTTGTATGTATCAATGTAATATCAAAATATACTTATGGCATCTTCATAGAATAAGTTTTATAGAAAGAGACTTACTGTAAAAACACCAATATTGTTTTAACAAGCAGAATAATGGCTCCCCAAAGGTGTTCTGATCTTAATCCTTGTAAATACAAATATGCTAATTTTCTTAGTAAAAGTGATTAAGTTAAGAAACTTAGAAGCCAGAGCATTCTGGTTTTTCCAAAGTAGACCTGATTAAAACACAAGAGTCCTTGTAAAGGGAGGGCTGGAGCGTCAGAGTCTGAAAAAGAAATTTGAGGACATTGCATTGCTGGTTTTGATGTTGGGAAAAAGGGTCACGAGTCAAGGGATGCAGGTGGCTGACCTCTAGAAGCTGAAAGATGCCAGATCCTGGGAAACAGATTCTTCCCTAATGCCCTTAGAGAGAATAAAGTCCTGCTGACAGTTTGATTTGAACTCAGTGAAATCTATCTGACTTCTAACCTCATGAAGGATAACGGATTTGTGGTAATTGCTACAGTACCAATAGTAAGCTAATATAATTGTCCAATAGAATTAAAGTAATAAGAATAATACATTACTAAAAGCATGCTTGCTATATGGTAGGCACTATATTAAGAGCTCTCTTTGAAATATCTGTTTCATCTATACCACAATGTTATGAGTTACTTATTATTTTTTGAACAATTTTACTAGAGTATAATTGTTATGCAGTAACCTGAACAAAATTAAAGTGTACAGTTTGTTTTGGCATACATGCTTATCCATGAAAGCAACATGACAATCAAGATCAATAAACATATTTGTCACCAGCAAAAATTTTCAAATACACCTTTATAATTTCTCTCCCTTCCATCTCCTTTCTCTTTCCCCAGGCAAATTCTGATTATTTTTTTATCACTATGTGCTAGTTTAACTTTCTTAGAACTGTGCACATTTCAAGTATTATAACAGGTACTCTGTACTATTTGCCTTTCATGCAGCATGGGTGTACTTAGATTAATCCATATTATAATGTGTACTTACTTCCAGACAGTATTCCACAGTGCAGACATACTACAGTTTGTAGTATATACCATCACTTGTTAATGGGCCTTTGTTTTCTTTTCAGTTTTGGGCTATTACAGATAGAGTTATTTTGAATTTTTATATATGACTTTATGGCCAGTCACTGGTCATAGCAAATAGCCTTTTCTGAAAACACAAGAGAAGACTCTACACATGAGCATCACCAAATGGTCAATACCAAAATCAGATTGATTAAATTCTTTGCAGTCAAAGATGTAGAAGAGTTATACAGTCAGCAAAAACAAGACTGGGAACTGACTGTGGGTCAGATCATGAACTCCTTATTGCTAAATTCAGACTGAACTTGAAGAAAGTAGGGAAAACCACTAGACCATTCAGATATGACCTAAATCAATTCCCTTACATTATACAGTGGAAGTGAGAAATAGATTTAAGGGACTAGATCTGATAGAGTGCCTAGTGAACTATAGACGGAGGTTTATAACATTTACAGGAGATAGGGATCAAGACAATCCCCAAGAAAAAGAAATGCAAAAAAAGCAAGATGGCTGTCTGAGAAGGGCTTAGAAATAGTTGTGAAAAGAAGCCAAAAGCAAAGAAGAAAAGGAAAGTAATAATCATTTGAATGCAGAGTTCCAAAGAACAGCAAGGAGAGATAAGAAAACCTTCCTCAGTGACCAGTGCAAAGAAATAGAAGAAAACAATAGAACAGGAAAGACTAGAGATCACTTCAAGAAAATTAGAGATACTAAGGGAACATTTCATGCAAAGATGGGCTCGATAAAGAATAGAAATGGTATGGATCTAAAAGAAGCAGAAGATATTAAGAAGAGAGGGCAAGAATACACAGAAAAACTCTACAAAAAATATCTTCACAACCAAGATAATCATGATGGTGTGATCACTCACTTACTGCCAGACATCCTGGAATGTGAAGTCAAGTGGGCCTTAGGGAGCTTCACTACGAACAAAGCTAGTGGAGGTGATGGAATTCCACTTGAGCTACTTCAAATCCTAAAAGATGATTCTGTGAAAGTGCTGTACTCAATATACCAGCAAATTTGGGAAGTTCATCAGTGGCCACAGGACTAGTAAAGGTCAGTTTTCATTCCAATCCCAAAACGGCAATGCCAAAGAATGCTCCAACTACTACACAATTGCACTCATCTCACGGTAGCAAAGTAATGACCAAAATTTTCCAAGCCAGGCTTCAACAGTACATGAAACATGAACTTCCAGATGTTCAGGCTGGACTTAAAAAGGCAGAGGAACCACAGATCAAATTGGCAACATCTGCTGGATTATCAAGAAAGCAAGTGACTTCCAGAAAAACATCTACTTCTGCTTTACTGACTACATCAAAGCCTTTGACTGTGTGGGTCACAATAAACTATAGAAAATTCTGAAAGAGATGTGAATACCAGACCACCTAACATGGCTCTTGAGAAACCTGTATGCAGGTCAGAAAGCAACAGTTAGAACTGGACATGGAACAACAGACTGGTTCCAAATAGGGAAAGGAGTATGTCAAGAACTGTGTGTCACCCTTCTTATTTACCTTACATACAGAGAACATCATGAGAAATGTTGGGTTGGATGAAGCACAAGCTGGAATCAAGATTGCTGGGAGAAATATCAATAAGGTCAGATATACAGATGACACCACCCTTATGGCAGAAATTGAAGAGAAACTAAAAAGCCTCTTGAAGAAAGTGAAAGAGGAGTGGGATAAAGCTGGCTTAACACTCAACATTCAGAAAATGAAGATCATGGCATCTGGTCCCAACACTTCATGGGAAATAGATGGGGAAACAGTGGAAACAGTGTCAGACTTTATTTTTTTGGGCTCCAAAATCACTGCAGATTGTGACTGCAGCCATGAAATTAAAAGGTGCTTGGAAGAAAAGTTATGACCAACCTAGTTCAGTTCAGTTCAGTCACTCAGTCGTGTCCGACTCCTTGTGACCCCACGAATCACAGCACACCAGGCCTCCTTGTCCATCACCATCTCCCAGAGTTCACTCAAACTCACGTCCCTTGAGTCGGTGATGCCATCCAGCCATCTCATCCTCTGTCGTCCCCTTCTCCTCCTGCCTCCAATCCCTCCCAGCATCAGAGTCTTTTCCAATGAGTCAACTCTTCACATAAGTTGGCCAAAGTATTGGAGTTTCAGCTTCAGCATCATTCCTTCCAAAAAACTCCTAGGAATGATCTCCTTCAGAATGGACTGGTTGGATCTCCTTGCAGTCCAAGGGACTCTCAAGAGTCTTCTCCAACACCACAGTTCAAAAGCACCAATTCTTTGGTGTTCAGCTTTCTTCATAGTCCAATTCTCACATCCATACATGACCACAGGAAAAACCATAGCCTTGACTAGACGGACCTTTGTTGGCAAAATGATGTCTCTGCTTTTGAATAAGCTATCTAGGTTGGTCATAACTTTCCTTCCAAGGAGTAGGTGTCTTTTAATTTCATGGCAGTCACCACCTGCAGTGATTTTGGAGCCCCAAAAAATAAAGTCTGATACTGTTTCCACTGTTACCCAAACTATTTCCCATGTGTGCTGGGACCAGGTGCCATGATCTTCATTTTCTGAATGTTGAGCTTTAAGCCAACTTTTTCACTCTCCTCTTTCACTTTCATCAAGAGGCTTTTTAGTTCCTCTTCACTTTCTGCCATAAGGGTGGTGTCATCTGCATATCTGAGGTTATTGATATTTCTCCCAGCAGTCTTGATTCCAGCTTGTACTTCTTCAAGCCCAGCATTTCTCATGATGTACTCTGCATATAAGTTAAATAAGCAGGGTGACATTATACAGCCTTGACGTACTCCTTTTCCTATTTGGAACCAGTCCGTTGTTCCATGTCCAGTTCTAACTGATGCTTCCAATCTAGACAGCATATTAAAAGCAGAGACATTACTTGGCCAACAAAGATCTATCTAGTCAAGGCTATAGTTTTTCAAGTAGTCATGTATGGATGTGAAAATTGAACTCTAAAGAAAGCTGAGGACTGAAGAATTGCTGCTTTGAACTGTGGTTTTGGAGAAGACTCTTGAGAGTCCCTTGGACTGCAAGGAGATCCAACCAGTCCATCCTAAAGGAAATAAATCCTGAATATTCTTTGGAAGGACTGATGCAGTAGCTGAAACTCCAATATTTTGGCTACCTGATGTGAGGATCTGACTTATTGAAAAAGAATGTGATGCTGGGAAAGATTGAACACTGGTGGAGAAGGGGATGACAGAGGGTGAGATGGTTGTATGGCATTACCTAGTCAATGAACATGAGTTTGAGTAAACTTCAGGAGTTGGTGATGGACTGGGAGGCCTGGCATGCTGAAGTCCATGGGTTCACAAAGAGTCGGACTCAGCTGAGTGACTGAACTGTACTGAACTGAACTGATATGTCTTTATAGGGACATATATATATATATATATATATATATATTTTTTTTTTTTTTTTTTTTTTTTTTTGCAGTAACATGAGTGGATCTAGAGATTGTCATTTTGAGTGAAGTAAATCAGAAGCAGAAACAATATATGGCATTCCTTACGTGTGGAGCTTAAAAAAACATGAAAGATATAAACTTATGTACAAAACATAAGTAGACACACAAATGGAAACAGTGACAGACTTTATATTTTGGGGCTCCAAATTGCTGCAGATGATGACAGCAGCACTGAAATTAAAAGAAACCTGCCCTTTGTAAGAAAGCCATGACTAACCTAGACTGTATATTAAAAAGCAGAAACATTACTTTGCTAACAAAAGTCCATCTAGTCAAAGCTATAATTTTTCCAGTAGTCATATGGATGTGAGAGTTGGACTAAAAAGATAGCTGAGTGCTGAAAAATTGGTACTTTTGAACTATGGTGTTGGAGAAGACTTGAGAATCACTTGAACTGCAAGGAGATCTGACTAGTCAATCCTAAAGGAAATCAATTCTAAATAGTCATTGGAAGGACTGATGCTAAAGCTAAATTTTCAGTGCTTTGACCACCTGATGTAAAAAGTTCACTTATTGGAAAAGACCCTGATGCTGGGAAAGATTGAAGGCAGGAGCAGAAGGGTGTGACAGAGGATGAGATGCTTGGATGGCATCACCGACTAATGGACGTGAGTCTGAGTAAACACCAGGAGATGGTGAAGGACAGGGAAGCTTGGAGTGCTGCAGTCCATGAGTTCACAAAGAATTGAACATAACTGAGTGAACCACAACAATTTACAGAACGAAGCTATGTTTGATATGGATAAAGATAGTTGGTGAGTTTGGGAAGGACTGGCACACACTGCAATATTTGAAAATGGATAACCAACAAGGACCTACTCTATAGTGCATGGAGCTCTGCTCAATGTTATGTGGCAGCCTGGATGGAAGGGCAGTTTAAGGGAGAATGAATGCATATGTATGTGTGGCTGAGTCCCTTTGCTGTCCACCAGAAACTATCACAATGTTATTAATTGGCTATAATTCAATACAAAATAAAAGTTTAATAACCAGAAATAATACACATTTATTAGCTATTATTTTCATTTTTTAGATGAGAAAGGGTGCCTTATTAGGAAAAAGGCATAGCCCAATGATGAAAACTGGTAAGTGGAAGAGGTAGGGTTTAAACTATATTCCTCTAACTCTTCTCTGTCAAATAGTGTAGTTTGAGAATAAAAGAACATTAATAGAGGTCTTCTCTGAGCCTAAATAAATTTAACTCATAAAATTAAAAAAATATATATCAATAGCTCAGGTACTAAAAATGTCTGACCAGGAGAAATACACGAGTCACAAAAAAAAAAAAAAAAAACCATAGCCAAATATGACCTTCTTTTTATATATTCATCATATCCACAATGAGAAATCTAGGTCACTGTAGGTATTTCAGAACAGCCATCCCTGTGAAATGTTTGTCCTTTGGGCTGGCACCATGCTGGGCCCATCTGTTGCTTCACCCCTGGCTGGTCCAGAACTCGGCAGCTGCATCACATTTATTCATACAGATCCCCTTCCTGGAAATTCAAAAGTCAGTACTGCAAAAAATGTACTTCATCTCCCCTGGGCTGAATGATCCTGTAATGTGGATAATAAGAGCATCCCACAGTGATATGTTTCACCACAAGGACTAGACAGAACAAGAAAGCTGTTCTGCAAAGAGTGAGAAAATAATTAGTTGCAAATGTAGACAGTGTTGACAAATTCAGAGATAACACTGCAACTTTTCCAAGCCCTGGTTCTAGTATATTGTTAAACACAAAGAATTACTAAGTATTTTTCCCTTCTCCTTAGGTTCTTTGAGATGCACTCATGGCCTTATAACCATTATTTACTTATTGATTAGTTAGCCTCAGTGGACCTATATTTATTGCAACATAGTCAAGTATATATTAAATATTGGGACAGACTCTCTAGACAATGATTCACCATTGTTTCTTCTTATGTTCTGTATAGTTGTGACATGTGTCAGTACATGCTAGACCACCAGTTAAAAACCCTGAAATATCAAAAAAATCAATATTTGGTGCTTGGTAACTGTCGTTTTTCTATCTTATCTTCTTGATAGCAATCATTCAGGATAAGATTCTAGTACTAAATATATAAAAATCTTCTATTCTGTGCCTTATCCCGCATGTAATATAGTCAATCATACTCATCAGTTTTCAATTACATTTCCCATATTTCACAAATTTCCTTGAGGTGAGGTGAAGTCGCTCAGTCGTGTCCGACTCTTTGCGACCCCGTGGACTGTAACCTACTAGGCTTCTCTGTCCATGGGATTCTCCAGGCAAGAATACTGGAGTGGATTGCCATTTCCTTCTCCAGGGGACCTTCCCGACCCAGGGATCGAACCCAGGTCTCCCGCATTAAAGGTAGACGTTTTAACCTCTGAGCCACCATTAATTAATTAATACAATAATTGGTGTTTATAAAAATTCATTTTCTTACCTTATTACTATGGCATGTAATTCATGTAGCTTCCATATCATCTCCACATTCCTGTTCAACCTCCATTCAATTTACCTTGAAAATAGGTGGCCTTGAAATGCTGACTTCATATACTTAAAAGAAGACCACAGAGAATTCATTAATTTATTCCATTTAATATTATTGTCTTATATATATATATATAAGTGGCCTGAAGAACTATGAACAGATGTTCGTGGTATTATATAGGAGGCAACGACCAAGACCATCCCCAAGAAAAAAACAAATGCAATAATGGCAAAATGGTTGTCTAAGGAGAACTTACAAATAGCTGAGAAAAGAAGAGAAGCAAAAGGAAAAGGAGAAAAGGAAAGATCTACCCATCTGAATGGACAATTCCAAAGAATAGCAAGGAGAGATAAGAAAGCCTCCCTAAGTGATCAATGCAAAGAAATAGAGGAAAACAATAGAATGGGAAAGACTAGAGATCTCTTCAAGAAAACTAGAGATACCAAGGGAACATTTCATACAAAAATGGGCACAATAAAGGACAGAAATGGTATGGACCTATTAGAAGCAGAAGATATTAAGATATTAAGAAGTGGCAAGAATGCACAGCAGAATTCATGTGAATTGCTGGGCTGGATGAAGCATAAGCTGAAATCAATATTGCTGGGAGGAATATTAATAACCTCAGATTATGCAGATGACACCACCCTTATGGCAGAAAGTGAAGAGGAACTGAAGAGCCTCTTGATGAAAGTGAAATAGGAGAGGGATAAGCTGGCTTAAAACTCAACATCCAAAAAACTAATATCATGGTATTAGTTCCCATCACTTCATGGCAAATATACAGCAAACAATGAAACCAGTGAAAGACTTTATTTTGGAGGGACTCTTCCCTGGTGGCTCAGAGGTTAAAGCATCTGCCTGCAATGCGGGAGACCTGGGTTCGATCCCTGGTTCAGGAAGATCCCCTGGAGAAGGAAATGGCAACTCACTCCAGTATTCTTGCCTGGAGAATCCCATGGATGGAGGAGCCTGGTGGCCTACCGTCCACAGGGTCGCAAAGAGTTGGACACAACTGAGCGACTTCACTCACTTACTCCAAAATCACTGCAGATGGTAACTGTAGCCATGGAATTTAAAGGCTCTTGCTCCTTAGAAGAAAAGCTATGCCCAGCCTAGACAGCATAATAAAAAGCAGAGATATTACTTTGCCAACAAAGGTCCATCTAGTCAAAGCTATGGTTTTCCAATAGTCGTGTATGGATGTTAAGTTTGGACCATAAAGAAAGCTGAAAGCTGAAGAATTGGTGCTTTTGAACTATGGTATTGAAGACTCTTGAGAGTCCCTTGGACTGCAAGGAAAGCAGTCCTGAATATTCATTGGAAAGCCTGATGCTGAACCTGAACCTCCAGTACTTTGGCCACCTTACGTGAAGAACTGAGTAATTAGAAAAGACCCTGATGCTGGGCAAGATTAAAGGCAGGAGGAGAAGGAGACGACAGAGGATGAGATGGTTGGATGGCATCGCTGACTCAATGGATATGAGTGTGAGCAAGTTCCAGTGGTTGGTGATGGACAGTAAAGGCTGGCATGCTGCAGTCCATGGGGTTGGAAAGAGTCAGACATGAATGAGTGACTGAACTGAACTGATATTATTTTCTTATGTTCAGCACGATACTTACCTCAGTGTCTCCTCCTTTAGCTTCATGTTTTTTATGCAATCTACCCACCAAGAATGAGGATTACGTTTTGAAACTGAATTTCAAATTTACTCTTGGAAATATTTTTAAAGGTCACAACATTTTTCTTACTCTAAACCCAAGATTTCTTCTCCCATAGACTATGACTAAATTCTCTCCCTTAGATTGTCATTCTCAGCTTCCATGACATGGTTTTCATCAGTATTTTATACACTTCCTGGCAAAGTTTATGTAAATGTATTAAGAAACTGGTTAGTGGGTTTTCCCACCTCTGTGTATTACTCATCACTGCCTATCTTTCCACACCTTTTTTCACCTTATTCATTTTTTTTAAGACACATTGCTTGCTCTTTTGTGTCCAAGTCATTTATTGCAATGTCTTTTATAATTCAATATCTGGTTTTATATTTTTAATATAAATTTATTTATTTTAATTGGAGGTTAATTACCTTACAATATTGTATTAGTTTTGCCATATGTCTGTAAGTAGCATGTTTTTGGTGTAATGGTAGATTGAGCAGGAAGAGATTTAGTTTATTCCATTTGGGGTCCATCTGCTATTACAGGTTGCATTTTGTAAAATAGACCAGTCAGAAGACAGTTTTGTGTAGGTTATGAAGTCCCTTGGGAGTTACTTCATTTAGCTAGAAAATGAGAGTTGTAGAGTTAAGTATACACCAGTAAAGATCTCTTGGCCACATTTTGCGCGAGCTCCAACTATATAATTTCCACAAATCAAGCTTAAACCTGAAGTACAAGGTCAAATTATTGCAACCATATGCATATCCCATGATGTGGCAAGTCACACCTAAATATATTTTCAACAGAAACATATTCATATATAACTTAAAAAGAAAGTACTAAATATTTATAGGAGCAGTATTCATAACAGCCCCAAGCTTAAAACTACATAAATCCCCATTGAAAACAGAAATGATGAATAAATTATAGAGTGAAATACTATACAACAATGAGAATGAATCATTCATTTGCTGTACTTAATATGTATCAATTTCAAACCAAGTTCTGAGCTAAAGAAACCTCAAAGAATATATATATATATATATGTATGTATGTATATATATACATATATATATTCTTGTCTGATTTCCTTTATATCAAGTGAAAAAATAAATATGAACCAACCTGTTAGAATCCTGGATAACAGTACCTTTGAGGAATTGCATAGTGACTTCAAGATATAATGAGAAGCATTCTTGATGTGTTTCAGAAATGTTGACAATTTTCTGTTTCTTGATCTGAGTGCTGGTTCTGCAGGTGTACTGTTACTGAAAATTTATCACATGGTAAAATGATATATGCATATTTCTATATGAATTTTTCTTTCAATAAAAATATTTTAAAATATTAGCTAATATCAAAGATCTAAAGATTATATCCACTTGAAATCTTTTCATAGGTTTGTTTTGATTACATGTAATTAAACTATACACCTTAAGCTTGTTTATTTTCAACACATGCCAAATTTTCTATTATCTGTGTCATATCACAGACTTCATATAATTCTTGTATGTTCCAAGGAAAATATGATGGGTATTTTTCAAGAAGATTGAAATATTCCCAAAGTACTATTTTTTTCTCTCCCTAAAAGGCTCTTACTCATCTTTGAAGAACTAGCTCAGTTGGCACCTCCTCTGTGAAAGCTTATCATTTGCACCACAGGGCAGAAGCTGTTCCCTACTTTGTGAGCCACATACAGAGTTATTAACTTTGACAGCTTTTAAGGCATTGTGTTGGGATGACCTCGTCACAGTTTCAACTTCTCTACTAGATTGTGAGTTTCTCAAGAGTAAGAGCATCCCTTTATGCATTATAGTCTCACTGGCACTTAAAAAATACATATAAAATATCTAGAAATAATTTCAACCAAAAAATGTTGGAAACTACATGGAAAACAGGACAAAAGTACTCCAAATTAAGTTATATCAGCCAGGAACTAAGTACTTGAACTACGTGTTGCATGGTTCTTTTAGAATTACTTATATTGATTTTTCTTTTTTTTTTTTTGTTCACAAATTTATTTACAGCTCAAATAGATTATTCAATTATGGCTTCCAGTTTGAGAGGCTCAAATAATTTGAAGAAAGTGATTATAACTGGGTTCAGGAAGCAAAGGCTCAATCTGCATTGCCCATATCACAGTATACTACATTTGATGGCAAATACATATTTGAAATACGGTTAATCTATATTGTGTATTTGTATTTGTGTGTGTGTGTGTGATTTATTTTTGGTTACTCTCTCTGAGCTTCAAAAAAGCTTTCTGGTTTGGCATGTGAGCCAGCGGAGCAGGGAAGCCTGGTGTACTGCAGTCCATGGGGTTGCAAGGAGTCAGAAATGACTTAGCGACTGAACAACAACCACCACTATCAGTGGAGAAGGCCACCTCTCAAGGTAAAACAAATAAGACTAGGTCAGTGGCATTAAATCAAGAGATCTATATTAAAGAGTTTAGCACTAAAATTTCCTTTTAAAAGACATATCCATTATTTCAGTTCATTAATAAAACAACTCTCATTTTTTTACCACTGAGGAGCATTGTTATGTTGATTTTTCCATTGTTATCATAACTAGGAAGCAGTTTTAAGAAACCTGTTGCTGTGCTGCAGCAATCAAAACAACAACAGCAACAACAAAATTTTGGCCTCAGCCACAGCAATACTTAGGTCTTCTCTGAAAACTAATATACTTCAATCTTCTGGATATTTTAAATCAAGTTCCTTATAGCTTCCTCTATGCATTTTCAGAAAAAAAAAAAAAAAAGTATAAATTGTAATCCCTCTCCAGAAAATGTCTTTACCGTATTTGTTTTGTACAAAGCATAGCCCTGTGACTGAGTCAGGAAGTAAAAAAAAAAAAAACATCTGAAGTTAGTTTAACTTCACTTCAAGGGGTAAACAGCTTTGTAATTGCCAAGTGGGATTAAGTGATGGTATCTGAAAGGAAAAGATAAGGGGGTCATCTTCCTGTAGAAAAAGGCAGAGACAAAGGGAAATATTTAGAGAAATAAACCAATAATAATATTAATAGACAAAATCTATTGATTGTTCATTCTCTCAACATTTTGAATTATTTATTTCATTTACTTTGCAAGATTTAAGATGTCTTTATTGCAGTCTTATTCTCATGTAACTAAAAAAAAAAAAACATCTGAAGTTAGTTTAACTTCACTTCAAGGGGTAAACAGCTTTGTAATTGCCAAGTGGGATTAAGTGATGGTATCTGAAAGGAAAAGATAAGGGGGTCATCTTCCTGTAGAAAAAGGCAGAGACAAAGGGAAATATTTAGAGAAATAAACCAATAATAATATTAATAGACAAAATCTATTGATTGTTCATTCTCTCAACATTTTGAATTATTTATTTCATTTACTTTGCAAGATTTAAGATGTCTTTATTGCAGTCTTATTCTCATGTAACAAATCAGTGTGTGCTGCATACTTAGTTGCTTCAGTCATGTCCGACTTTTTGCTACCCCATGGACTGACTTCAGCCCACCAGGGTTCTTTGTCCATGGTATTTTCTAGGCAGGAATGCAGAGTGGGTTGCCATGCCCTACTCCAGAGGATCTTCCCAACCCAGGGATCGAACTCTCAGTCTCTAGTATCTCCTGAATTGCAGGTGGATTCTTTACTGCTGAGTCACCGGGAAAAAAAATCTTAGGTAATTTAAATATTTTGCTACAAATTATGAACATTGAATATTGGGAGTGGGTTTAAAATTCACCCAAATAACATAAGACCTGAATCTTTAATGATTCTACTTATGCTGCCTTGTTTAAAAATGTTCATAAAGACATGTGAAGGATCATACAAATGATTCTTTAGAATGAAACAATAGCTTTTACAGCTCCTACTTTTAACATAATTTATTTTATTCTTGTTGGAAGTATTTATATAAGATATCCTGAGTAATTTTCAGAAGTAGAAAGGGATCGTGTTCATGGATAAAAATATGCAATATACACACTAGTCACATCTATGTAGACACTTCCAGGGATAAGAGCATAATCTTTGATAATTGAGAACTTAAATAAATGGGTGTTATAATAAACATGTCAATTATTTTAAACTCATTTTTATGTTCAATG
>SJYT01044453.1:0-18641 GCA_006410635.1 Cephalophus harveyi | reverse complement strand
GCGCTTACTCCTTGGAAGAAAAGTTATGTCCAACCTAGATAGCATTTTCAAAAGCAGAGACATTACTTTGCTGACTAAGGTCCATCTAGTCAAGGCTATGGTTTTTCCTGTGGTCATGTATGGATGTGAGAGTTGGACTGTGAAGAAGGCTGATCGCCGAAGAATTGATGCTTTTGAACTGTGGTGTTGGAGAAGATTCTTGAGAGTCCCTTGGACTTGCAAGGAGATCCAACCAGTCCATTGTGAAGGAGATCAGCCCTGGGATTTCTTTGGAAGGAATGATACTAAAGCTGAAACTCCAATACTTTGTCCACCTCATGCGAACAGTTGACTCTTTGGAAAAGACTGTGATGCTGGGAGGCATTGGGGGCAGGAGGAGAAGGGGACGACCAAGGATGAGATGGCTGGATGGCATCACTGACTCGATGGACATGAGTCTGAGTGAACTCCGGGAGTTGGTGATGGACACGAAGGCCTGACGTGCTGCAATTCATGAGGTCGCAGAGTTGGACACGACTGAGTGACTGAAGTGAACTGAGAGCACTAGGTCCATCTGATGATGATGACAGGCACTGTTATCATATCCAGGTAAATAAAATCCCATATTTTGAAATACCAATTTGAGATTCAAGTCAAGGGTACAATGTATTAAAAACTGAGTTTTCAACCATCTGGTATCCTGAATGATATAAACAATTATGGAAATTGATGGTAATTATACCCAGGATGAGTTCCTAGCTACTATTGTTTAATCACTCAGTCATGTCCAACCCTTTTGTAACCCCATGGACTGTAGCACCACCAGGCTCCTTTTCTATTGGGATTTCCCAAGCAAGAATACTGGAGTCGGTTGCCATTTCCTTCTCTAGGGGATCTCCCTGACCCAGGGATCAAATCCAGGTTTCCACCATTGCAGGCAGCCTCTTTACCACTGAGCCACCAGGGAAGTTACTACTTGCTATGGAGACATTTTTTCAAATGCAGTTACTCAAATAACATAGCCATAGAGATATTACTTTGCTGACTAAGGTCCATCTAGTCAAAGCTATGGTGTTTCCAGTAGTCATGTATGGATGTGAGAGTTGGACTGTGAAGAAGGCTGAGAGCCGAAGAATTGATGCTTTTGAACTGTGGTGTTGGAGAAGACTCTTGAGAGTCCCTTGGACTGCAAGGAGATCCAACCAGTCCATTCTGAAGGAGATCAGCCCTAGGATTTCTTTGGAAGGAATGATACTAAGGCTGAAACTCCAATACTTTGGCCACCTCATGTGAAGAGTTGACTCATTGGAAAAGACTCTGATGCTGGGAGGGATTGGAGGCAGGAGGAGAAGGGGACGACTGAGGATGAGATGGCTGGATGGCATCACTGACTCGATGGACGCGAGTCTGAGTGAACTCCAGGAGTTGGTAATGGACAGGGAGTCCTGGAGTGCTGAGATTCATGGGGTCGCAAAGAGTCGGACACGACTGAGCGACTGAACTGAACTGAACTGAAGATCATTCTGCAAAGTGTATCAGAAATGTGAAGTTAGGGTGACAAAGTTTGACAATGATGTTATGCAAGTCAAACTTGGAAATTACATTTTGTATGTCTGTTCTGAGAGAAAAGCAATAAATCCATTTTGTGTAAACATTTATTTTATTGTAGCGAAGCAACTTGTATACCTTTGAGCATCACCTTTCCTTTACAGTGAAACAGAAATAAAAATTTAGCAATAAACAGAAAGTTATAATTGAGAATGTCAATTGCAAATAATATCCTACAGGTTCTACTGATTTTTCCATTGAGTGGAAGGGCTCAAGTCATAATCAGGAGAGAATTTTATGCTAAAAGTGTCACCTTAAATTGCAAGGATTTTCATAAACATTACAACTAAACATGCCAAAGGAAAAGACACGTTGTCAAAATGCCAAGTTAGCCCAATCAAACATCTCAAACCCACCCTTTGCTGACCTTCTGTAACTCCATTTTTAAATGTTTTTTTTTCTCTTTTTTTAAACAAGAGAAAGTTGACAGATACAAGTTGGTAAATGCTAACTGTCTATTCACACAGAGACACAGTATAATGTCTGAGCCCAATATCTAGAAAAAGAAGAAAAGCTAAACATTTTGAGCCCTATTACACAGGAGCTTAGTACCTTCCAGCTTTCAGAAGAGCTAAGTGAGCATAAGATTTTGCTTTTTCCCATAGAGCATGGCAGTGTTGATTCCATAGAATTTTTGTAGAGACATGAAGGATAAAAATTGATTTGGAACAGAAAGGGGTGGAGAGTCTTTTTCCCACTAAATTTTGCTCAAAGTAATGTTGAGAAACATGGTATAAAGAAGAAAAGAGACCTCAAAAACAGGATGACTTTGCACAAGAAGGGAAAAAAATACTGCAACTTGCTCTCAGGGACTAGAGAAAATTAAAAAAAAGAAAGAAAGAAAAGAAAGCCGGAATCCATTAGTGTTCCATTAGTCATCCTCTCCTTTATCTTCATCTCCTTCCTCTTTCCCATCATCTTCATCGTCTTCACCTTCATCCCATCATTCATGAATATCTTCCAATCCTTCCTCCTCCTCATCTTTTTCTTCTCCTTCCCTTTCTTCATCATCCATCTCAGGAATTATGTAGTACTCTAATGGATTTGGCCAAATATCATCTTTGATGGCCTCTCCTAACTTATCTGCACCTGGATCAGAATGATCAGTAAACCAGGTGAAGAAGCTCTCTGGTTCCTCATGCTGTCTCTTCCTACTGGCTTTCTTCTGTGTTTCTTCTTGTGTGTTTAGTCAAATCCTTTCTGATTTCCATTTGATTTCAGCGGATTTTGAAGGTGAATCACCACTCTCATTCAGACGAAATTCTTTGGAGAGAATTCTACTTTTGAAGCAAGAGTTTTTATTAAAATAAAATCTATTCTGTAACTTGATTTAACATATTCAAATTCTGTCAATTCAATTCCTATTAAGTAGTGCATCACTCTTCTTCCTCCTCCACAAGCAGTACGGACACTTGCAGATGGTTGGCAAATAGTGTCACCGCAAAATTGTGGGGTTTGGTGAACAATTCTGACCGCCTCTGAAAAAAAAAACAGTTGATGGAGTTTGTTATATTTCTGTTCTTTCAGAATCTCTTCACTGGCTAGTTCATTAAATCTGTCATTTGCTTCATCAATATGTTCAGTTGCTTCTTGCTGTTCTTTTCTCCCTTCAGCAAGTTTGGAGAAGCAGACATTTACTATGATCCAGAGGAAGGAGCCAGTCTCAGTTTATTTGGTCTCTTTACTTAATGTGGAAATGAAGACTGGTGTTTGGGAGATGTGCTGTGGGAAAAGCCAAAAATCAAATCAAGGGAAAACCCATATACAAGGAGCTCTGAGACCTCATATTACTTAATTTCAATTCTCATAACAGTTCTTTGAGGCAGGCACACATTTTTCTCTCCACGGTAATTAGTGAAAGTGATAGTGTTAGTCGCTTACTGTGTCCAACTCTTTGTGACTCCATGGATTATAGCCAATCAGGCTTCTCTGTCCATGGAATTCTCCAGGCAAGAATACTGAAGTGGATTGCCACTCTCTTCTCCAAGGGATCTTCCTGACCTGAGATCGAACCAGGGACTCCTGCATTGCAGGTGGATTCTTTACTGTCTGAGCCACCAGGGAAGACCAAAGTGAAAGTGGAAGTTGCTCAATTGTGTCAGACTCATTGTGACCCCACGGATTATACAGCCCATGGAATTCTCCAGGCCAGAATACTGGAGTGGGTAGCCTTCCTCTTATCCAGGGGATGTTCCCAACCCAGTGATCAAACCCAGGTCTCCCACATTGCAGGCAGATTATTTACCAGCTGTGCCACAAGGGTATCCCAAGAATACTGGGGTGTGGTAGCCTATCCCTTCTCCAGTGGATCTTCATGACCCAGAAATCAAACTGGGGTCTCCTGCATTGCAGGTGGATTCTTTACCAACTGAGCTATCAGGGAAGCCCAATTCGTAGACAGGCATATAATATTTAGATAGCCTGAAGAACTCAAACACATTTCACAGTTAGAGGACAAACTCAAGCTGTCAATTTATCTCTGTCCAGCTCCAAAGTCCACCAAGTGAAAGTGAAAGTGAAGTCGCCCTTTCGTGTCCCACTCTTTGCGACCCCATGGACTAGTAGCCTACCAGGCTCCTCCCACCATGGGATTCTCCAGGCAAGAATACTGGAGTGGGTTGACATTTCCTTCTCCAGGGGATCTTCCCAACCCAGGGATCGAACCCAGGTCTCCCTCATTACAGGCAGATGCTTTAACCTCTGAGCCTCCACCAAAGGCATGTCTGATTGAGCCACAAAGGAAACACAGGTAATAAAGCTTAAACACATTAAGAGAAGTAAAGAACTAAAACAGTAAAACTACTTAAAGGCCTTTATCAGAGAATTCTGATAATGAATTTATTACTTTAGAAAACAAATCTGATAAGAACCAATCAAACAGATTAAAATGAAATGATAGATTAGAGTGAAGAAAAGTAACTATACAACAACTACAGGCTTTTTAGGAAAATCTGAATTAATGTGGGAATAACAACAACAACAACAAAAAGACAAATTTATGACAGAATAATTAACAGAATAGACAACTGAATGGATATGAGGAACAGAGGATAAGAGAAAGTTAATAATGACTGACATTTGAAAAGTACTAATTTAGCATATTTAATATATCTTGAAAGTCAAAAATTCTTGATGTATTTTAGTACCAATATTGTCTGTTTTTATATATATATATATGTGTGTGTGTGATGTATTTTTAAAACTGGACAAGGCTGAGTGAGCTTTTGATAAAAGCAAACATACATAACAGCTCAGCAGCTAATGCAATCTTAATTATAGTCTGTACTATGGTTATCAAAATGTATTCTTGATTTCCATATATTTGTATGGAGTTAGTGTTGGTATTGGTATTTGCTGAAATGAAATGTAATTTTAGTTAATTCAGTGTGAATTTTTATTTCTAAATAAAGTAGACGTCATTTTGTCTTAGAAAATTCTAAGAAATAAATGGATCTTTAAAATATTTTTCTTAACTATTATTATTCTACAGGCAAGTAGCTGTACATTATCAAGAAAGCACATGTTGCTTATTTTGAGGATTATTTCACGTCTTCTGTTCTTTCTCAGAGACGAAACGATTTGGTTCTTTGAATTACTGCCAGCACCACAAATGTTTAATTCAAATTGAGATAGAAACCAATTATGTTAGGAGAGGATCATTGACAACTGTAACATTCCAGGAACTTTGGCCCTGGCTGGCACAGAATGAGCAAAGAAAAGCATTAGGAGACCCATAAGGAGTGTTTATTTCCATAATTCATGCTAAAGAACTGAATTTGGGGACATTCTTAACTCTCAGAAAAAAGTAAAGTCAATATAAACTCAAGTTTGTTTGTTTGTTTGTTTGTTTGTCTGTTTTCTAGATGGCTTAGTAACATCATTAAAGCATCCAAATGTTAACTTTCCCACAAAACACTAGCAGGGATGAGACAAAAAGTCCCTGTAATCCTGCTTCTCCCAGTAAGCTAAAATGTATTACATGTTTACAGGCATTGTGTAATCTATCTTTACATATTTTTGCCATTCAATTCACACATCAGGTGCTATTTTTACCCTGATTTTACAAACGTATACAGTGAGAGGCAAAGAGTTATATGATTTGCCTTAGTCACCCATTTATTTTTCTTTTTAGCTGCAAAATCACTCAACAAATTTGAGGAAAGGTTCTTAGTGAATAGGCACTTTGGTTTATCAACATCAATCATGAGTTTCCCATTCAAAGAAGACACTTAAAAAACAGATATCTCATTCCACCTTATCTAAACAGATAACTTGCTTTGACTCAATCACAAATATTCATATATTTTGAAATAGTATTTTGGAAAGACATCTTCAGAAAATAGATAAGATACTATAATTACCAGAATCAGAATGATCTGTTTGTTTTTTAACTTTTTTTGAAATTTTTAATTACTTTCAGCAATCACCTAGCATACATTCAAATATACCAACTGAGCTGGTAGGATCTGCACGTGCTCATCATCTTAGAATGATGATGAGCTTATCTTAGTCAACTCTATAGCAACTGGCATGCTCAGACATCTTTTAGAACAGAATTTTGAATCAATATTGGTCAGGGAAAATAATACAAAAACAAAGAAGAAAAACAAACAAAAAAACCATAAACTACCTTATATAACTACCTATAAACTGCCTTATGTAATTTAGAAATAAACTTTTTAGCATAGAAAATAAAGGCTAACAGGAAGAGTGGGAATTCAAAAGGCAAGGAAACAATTAAGTCATTGCCAAGACTCAGGGAAACTGCCACGGAAGGTCAGGGAAGTATACACTGCAGGACTGGGCCTGCACAGCATTCGATGGATTTACCTCACAGACTTACAGGAAAGAGGTGAAATCTCAGAATTTCCAATCATCTGTTTCAATCTCATCATTTATTTCATTCTAAGTCATGAGGTGGTTGGTTCTCAGGAACTTACTGGGAAGCCATAATGAATCTGACATCTACCCAGAATCTTTCTACAATTCAATAAAAGAAAATGACTTCTTCCCTTCGATCTTCACTATTCTAATCACGTACCTCAAAGTCTGCCTTAGAATTGTAGAGGAAAATGTGTTCTGAGAAATGTCATCACCAGCTTCTCAGCAATCTCCAAAGTCAGGCTTAGAAGGAGACAATGGTGATGGCAAGCAGCCAACAGGTAATCCAAATTAGGAAACACTAAGCCCTTTAGGTCACGTGTCTCTCCCCGTGTAATTGTTTAAATATATCATAGCTTAGTGACAACCTTCTTTTGATATCTTCTAATTTAAATATTGAAATATAGTTACCCATTATTGACATACCTTATGCTAAATTATTCGGGACTGGAAGTAAAGGAAAGCAATTGTTTGTACAGATTTGAGAGTTGGATCATAAAGAAGACCTGCATGCTGAAAAATTGATGCTTTCAAACTTCGGTCCTGGAGAAGACTCTTAAGAGTATTGGACAGCAAGGAAATCAAACAAGTAACTCTTAAGGGAGATCAACCATGAATATTCATTGGAAAGACTGATGCTGAAGTGGAAGCTCCAATACTTTGGCCAGAGCTGACACACTGGAAAAGACCCTAATGCTGTGAAAGATTAAAGGCAACAGAAGAATGAGGTGGCAGAGGATGAGATGGTTAGATAGCATCGCCAACTCAATGAACATGAATTGAGTAAACTCAGGGAGATAGTGAAGGACAGGGGAGCCTGACATGCTGCAGTTCATGGAGCCACAAAGAGTCAGACATGACTTAGAGACTGAACAGCAATAAAAATGATCTAAAGTAATAACTGAATTAATAATAATAATTTAGATTTTATTTGTGCTGTGCTTAGTCACTCAGCCATGTCTGACTCTTTGCAACCCCAGGCTCCTTTGTCCATGGGGATTCTCCAGGCAAGAATAGTAGAGTGGGTTGCCATGCCCTCCTCCAAGGGATCTTCTCAACCCAGCAATTGAACCCAGGTCTCTCACATTGCAGGTGTTTTCTTTATTATCTGAGCCATCTTGTTATAAAATCTGTTATCCTACAGCTGATCTAAAAGAAAACTAAAATGGCTATTAGAAATTCAATTATGGCTCAGGCTTTCCAAAAACATCTGTTGAGTGTTCAAATTATAATATGTTCTGATTTATGACCAGTATGTGAAATTCTTTCTCCCATAACCAGAATACCTAAGTCTAGGAGTCAAGGTATGGAAATGGGAGTGACCTTAGTCATTAGGGAGTGACACCATCAAAGGAGAAGTGGCTGCACAGGTGCAAGAGGGCCGAGAGGAGCACTCCACGTTCAAAGTCAGTAGGAGTGGCCGTGAGGAGATACCCCATGTCCAAGGTAAGAGAAACCCAAGAGAGTAGGCGTTGTGAGAGGGCATCAGAGGGAAGACACACTGAAACCATAAGAACAGAAAACCAGTCAATCTGATCACACGGACCACAGCCTTCTCTAACTCAATGAAATTTAACCATGCCATGTGGGGCCACCCAAGATGGGGAGTCATGGTGGAGAGGTCTGACAGAATGTGGCCCACTGGAGAAGGGAATGGGAAACCACTTCAGTATTCTTGCCTTGAGAACCCCATGAACAGTATGAAAAGGCAAAATCATAGGATACTGAAAGAGGAACTCCCCAGGTCAGTAGGTGCCCAACACACTAGAGGAGATCAGTGGAGAAAAAACTCCAGAAAGAATGAAGGGATGGAGCCAAAGCAAAAGTAATATCCAGCTGTGGATGTGACTGGTGATAGAAGCAAGGTCTGATACTGTAAAGAGTAATATTGCATAGAAACCTGGAATGTCAGGTCCATGAATCAAGGCAAATTGGAAGAGGTGAAACAAGAGATAGCAAGGGTGAACGTCGACATTCTAGGAATCAGGGAACTAAAATGGACTGGAATGGGTGAATAACTCAGATAATCATTATATCTACTACTGTGGGCAGGAATCCCTTGGAAGAAATGGAGTAGCCATCATGGTCAACAAAAGAGTCCAAAATGTAGTACTTGGATGCAATCTCAAAACTGACAGAATGATCTCTGTTCATTTCTAAGGCAAACCATTCAATATGACGGTAATCCAAGCCTATGCCCCAACCAGTAACGCTGAAGAAGCTAAAGTTGAACGGTTCTATGAAAACCTACAAGACCTGCTAGAAGGGAAAGACTAGAGATCTCTTCAAGAAAATTAGAGATACCAAGGGAACATTTCATGCAAAGATGAGCAAAATAAAGGACAGAAATTATATGGACCTAACAGAAGCAGATGATATTAAGAAGAGGTGGTAAGAATACATAGAAGAACTGTACAAAAAAGGTCTTCACGACCAAGATAATCATGATGGCTTGATCACTCACCTAGAGCCAGACATCCTGGAATGCGAAGTGAAGTGGGCCTTAGAAACCATCACTATGAACAAAGCTAGTGGAGGTGATGGATTCCAGCTGAACTATTTCAAATCCTAAAAGATGATACTGTGAAACTGTTGCACTGAATATGCCAGCAAATTTGGAAAACTCAGCAGTGGCCACAGAACTGGAAAAGATCAGCTTTCATTCCCATCCCAAAGAAAGGCAATGCCAAAGAATGTTCAAACTACCACACAGTTGCACTCATCTCACATGCTAGTAAAGTAATGCTGAACTGTGGTGTTGGAGAAGACTCTTGAGAGTCCCTTGGACTGCAAGGAGATCCAATCAGTCCATCCTAAAGGACATCAATCCAGGGTGTTAATTGAAAACACTGATGCTAAAGCTGAAACTCCAATACTTTGGCCACCTCATGCGAAGAGTTGACTCATTGGAAAAGACTCTGATTCTTGGAGGGATTTGGGACAAGAGGAGAAGGGGACAACAGAAGATGAGATGGCTGGATGGTATCACCAACTCAATGGATATGAGTCTGAGTGAACTCCGGGAGTTGGTGATGGACAGGGAGGCCTGGCTTGCTGTGATTCATGGGATTGCAAAGAGTTGGACATGAATGAGTGACTGAACTGAACTGAACTGAACTGAACTGAACTTAGTCATTATTACTTACATAATTCAGTGTAAAATGCTTGATTCCTTTCATTGTAAAGTTATGCTTTTCTCATTCCTAAAGAAGGCATATTCCCTGTCTTATAGATAAGTTCATTTGTACCCTGTTTTATACACACATAAAATAGATAACTAAAAAAGACCTACTGTATAGCACAGAGAACTCCACTCAATATTCTGCAATGGCCTATATGGGAAAAGAATCTAAAAAAGAATGGATATATGGGTGGTGCTAAGTAATCATTTGGAAATAATGTATCCGTGTTACTTAAGGATCCCATCACTAAGAAATGTTAATTAATGTAATCAACATTGTCATAATGTCAGGTAAGTCCTATAACACTGGATCAAAAGTTATTAAAAGGATTGGAATATAGTTGATTTACAATGTTGTGCTAGCTTCCACACTACAGCAAAATGAATCTGTTATACAAGTACATATGCGTGCATGCTAAGTCACTCCAGTTGTGTCTGACTCTTGGTGACCCTATAGACTATAGCCCACCAGGCTTCTTTGTCTCTCCTGCAATGGCAGGCAGGTTATTTACCATTAGGGCCACCTGAGAAGCCCATATACCCACTCGTTTTTAGATTCTTTTCCCATATAGGACGTTATAGAATATTGAGAGTTCTCTGTGCTATATAGTAGGCCCTTATTAGTTATCTATTTTATGTGTGCATAAAACTGGATACAAATGAATTGGTCTACAAGACAGGGAATATTCCTGCTTTAGAAATCAGAAAAGTATAAATTTGCAGTGATGGAAATGAAGCATTTCACATGGAATTATGTAAATAATAATGACTAAGATCACTCCTATTTCCATACCTTAACTCCTAGACTTAGGTATTCTGGTTATGGGAGAAAAAATGCAACTTACTGGCCACTAATTCAAAACATATCCCAACTTGAACACTCAACAGATGTTGGAAAGCCTGAACCATTATTGAGTTTCTAATAGCCATTTTAGTTTTCTATTAGGTCAGCTGTAGGATAACAATTTCATAACAAGAGTAAATTTGATGAACACAAGCAAATTGTTAAACTTCAATCACTTTTAGTGAATTTCCTGAATAGAGGATATGTTGTGTGTGTTCTCTGTTGTTAAAGACATCACTCTATAAGTCTACTGATATAACTTACTGAAAGAAGCATTGCAGATTTGAAGAGAAATTTATATCCAAATAGATGTCTCCTGGGAGAGAGAAATCATCATTCCTGCCATGAAAGATTCAGTCCATTGTATACATCTTCTCTTGTGGCTACCATATCCTCCAGGAAAGACTGTAATTTCCTCACTCAGAAATTTGGTAGGAGTTCAGCCTTAGTGAGTAAACCCCAACCTAGGTAGTTCATCCCTCTGTAGTGTCTGGTCAAATAATCTAGCTGACATCCAAAGAATAGGTCATTTTGTCCAACAGGTTATTGATAACTTTCTCTATGTGCTGTGCTGTGTTCAGGTGCTTCAATCTTGTGTGACTCTTTATGACCCTATGGACTATAGCCTGCCAGGCTCCTCTGTCCATGGGATTCTCCAGGAAAGAATAGTGGAGTGGTTTGCCATGCCCTCCCTCCAGGGGATCTTCCCAACCCAGGGGTCGAACCTGCATCTCCTGGATCTCTGCATTGTAAGCCCACTGAGCCATCTGGAAAGTCCAACTTTCTCTATTCTGGTTGTCATTTGGTGAGCATTCTCATCAAAAACAAGTATTTTGTTCTAATTCTGAGAGATGTAGCTTCATAATTTTCCCTCAGATCTTGTTATCATTGATTTTAAATCTCACTTCTTTGAAGTTCCTAAGCACTGTTCAGGTTCTCTCCTGAGAGGTGTTGTGGTATTGTAGGACCACTTTCAGGAAGCACCAGTGTGTTGTGCACAACTATTTTATGTTCAGGTTTCATTTTTCTTTAGTTTCTTTCTCCCCATCCCTCTGTCTTTCATCAACTGGTTACAGGGACATCTCTTTGAGAGTGTAGCTGAGGGTTGAGAGAGTGGACAATGTAGAGAAACTATAAATCATGGGTGGGAGTTTAAATCATTTGCTCCTATAATTTATACCTGTTTTCAGCACTGAACTTGTATATCACTTCCACATGATGATAATTTCTGAGCACTTCCTGTGCCATGTGTTGAAGATTGAGATAACACTCGGTTTTTATGAACAACTCAATTTGCATGGTAAGGTAGTATTTCATGGTTAAATATTAAATCTCTCCTAGGGCTTAGTAGTACATCAGGAACTTTTTTTTTTTAAGACAGAGAAAATATGTCTCTAGAAAATATCATTTGAATCAAACCCCAAGTGTATGTGCTTGACCATGAATTCTGCAATCTTATTAAACTCACTTATTCACTAGAGCAGATTTCTGATAGATTTTTTGAGACCTACCCATCATTTTCCTCTTAAATAGACAACTTATTTATTTTGTAGAACTTAAGAGGAAAACTGCTGTTTTATATAAACCCATCTATTTAACAATTATGTTGCTCTTCTTTTGTTCCTGAAGAACCTAGGTACTTTCTGTGATCACTTTCCTCCAACGTGAACAATATCTTCAGTATTCTCTTAGAGCAGATCTTCCAACAAATTATTTAATTTTATTTTATTAGCAATAAATTTATTCCTTTAATTCTTAAAGGAGTGATGCAGATATAGATGACAAGACATTCATAAATAGAAAGATAGATGAAAACAGATATGGATATAAATATAGGTGATATAGATGCTGTCTCTTATACACATCTAGATGTGTATAAGAGACAGGTCATCACCAGCTCCTCAGCAATCTCCAAAGTCAGGCTTAGAAGGAGACAATGGTGATGGCAAGCAGCCAACAGGTAATCCAAATTAGGAAACACTAAGCCCTTTAGGTCACGTGTCTCTCCCCGTGTATCATCTCTGCTTT
Organism: Cephalophus harveyi; assembly: GCA_006410635.1. Classification (NCBI taxonomy): domain Eukaryota; kingdom Metazoa; phylum Chordata; class Mammalia; order Artiodactyla; family Bovidae; genus Cephalophus; species Cephalophus harveyi. Next base: position 6,120 of record SJYT01044453.1, on the reverse strand, counting down.
CAAATATTTTTATTCATTTTTGTTTTCAGAAATTTTATTGTGATGTGCCTAGGCATGATTTTCTTTGAATTTATCTTATTGAACTTTATTTCTTGAACTGAAATCTTAAATTGATGTATTTTACAACCTTTTGAAGTTTTCAGCATTATTTCTACACATACATCTTTTGTCCATGACTCTTTCTCTTCTCTTCCTACAATTAAAGTGTTAATATTGCAAAAATCATCTTATATGTATCTGAGGCTCTATTCATAGTTTTTTAAACTTTTTGTTTTCTTTATTCAACTGGATATGTATATATTTTTGATCTATCTGAAAGGTCATCATTTTTTTGTGTGTAATCTTCTTTCATAATCTAGTGAGATATCATTTTAATTACTTTAATTTTGTTATTCTCCCAATAAGTTCTTTTTTTAAAAATTAGAAGAGCACTTAACATGATTTCTACATCTTAACAAATAATAGCACAATACACTATTATTATTAACTATTAAGGGCACAAGGTTGCACAGTAGATCTCTAAAACTCATTCATCTTATATACCTGAGTAGCAGCTCATGACTTTCTCTTCCCCCATAGCCTGGCAACTATCATTTTGCTGTTTCTATCCGTTTTACTATTTTAGATGCCTCACACAAGTGAAAGCATGTCATATTTGTCTTTCTGTGATTGGCTTATTACACTTAGCACAATGTTCTCCAGGTCCATCCATATTGTTGTGTAAGACACAATTCCTTTTATAAGCTAAATAATGTTTCATTGTTTGTGTATAATATATTTTCCTTATTTATTTATCCTTTGATGGACATTTGAGTTGTTGCTATATATTGACTATTGTGAATAACACTGCAATGAACATGTAATGCAGATATCTTGGAATGCTGATTTTATTTATTTTGGGTATATAGTCAGAAGTGAGATTGCTAGATCATATGAGAGTCCTGTTTTTAGTTTCCTGAGGAGTTTCCATATGTTTTTCTTATAGTTCAGTTCAGTTCAGTCACTCAGTCATGTCCAATTCTTTGTGACCTCATGAACCACAGCATGCCAGACCTCCCTGTCCAACACCAACTCCCGGAGTCCACCCAAACCCATGTCCATTGAGTCAATGATGCAATTCACCATCTCATCCTCTGTCATCCCCTTCTTCTCCAGCCCTCAATCTTTCCCAGAATCAGGGCCTTTTCGAATTAGTAAGATCTTTGCATCAGGTGGCCAAAGTATTGGAGTTTCAGCTTCAACATAAGTCCGTCAAATGAACACCCAAGACTGCTCTCCTTCAGAATGGACTAGTTGGATCTCCTTGCAGTCCAATGGACTCTCAAGAGTCTTCTCCAACACCACAGCTCAAAAGCATCAATTCTTCGATGCTCAGCTTTTTTATAGTCCAACTCTCCCATCGATACATGACCACTGGAAAACCAATAGCCTTGACTAGATGGACGTTTGTTGGTAAAACACTGTCTCTGCTTTTTAATATGCTCTCTCAAAAGCATCAATTCTTCGATGCTCAGCTTTTTTATAGTCCAACTCTCCCATCGATACATGACCACTGGAAAACCAATAGCCTTGACTAGATGGACGTTTGTTGGTAAAACACTGTCTCTGCTTTTTAATATGCTCTCTAGGTTGGTCATAACTTTCCTTCCAAGGAGTATGAGTCTTTTAATTTCATGGCTGCAGTCACCATCTGCAGTGATTTTGGAGCCCCAGAAAATAAAGTCAGCCACTGTTTCCACTGTTTCCCCTGTTTCCCCATCTATTTCCCATGAAGTGATGGGACCAGATGGCATAGATCTTCGTTTTCTGAATGTTGTTTTAAGTCAACATTTCTAATCTCCTCTTTCACTTTCATCAGAGGCACTTTAGTTCTTCACTTTTTGCCATAAAGGTGGTGTAATCTGCATATCTGAGGTTATTGATATTTTTCCTAGCAATCTTGATTCCAGCTTGTGCTTCTTCCAGCCCAGTGTTTCTCATGATGTACTCTGCATAGAAGTTAAATAAGCAGGGTGACAATATACAGCCTTGACGTACTCCTTTTCCTATTTGGAACCAGTCTCTTGTTCCATGTGCAGTTCTAACTGTTGCTTCCTGACCTGTTTGCAGGTTTATCAAGAGGCAGGTCAGGTGGTTTGGTATTCCCATCTCTTTCAGAATTTTCCACAGTTTATTGTAATCCACACAGTCAAAGGCCTTGGATTGTCAATAAAGCAGAAATAGATGTTTTTCCTGGAACTCTCTAGCTTTTTCAATGATCCAGCAGCTGTTGGCAATTTGATCTCTAGTTCCTCTGCCTTTTCTAAAACCAGCTTGAACATCTGGAAGTTCACTTGCAGATGGTGATTGCAGCCATGAAATTAAAAGACGCTTACTCCTTGGAAGAAAAGTTATGACCAACCTAGATAGCATATTGAAAAGCAAAGACATTACTTTGCCAACTAAGGCCCATCTAGTCAAGGCTATGGATTTACCTGTAGTCATGTATGGATGTGAGATTTGGACCTTGAAGAAGGCTGAGCACCGAAGAATTGATGCGTTTGAACTGTGGTGTTAGAGAAGACTCTTGAGAGTCCCTTGGACTGCAAGGAGATCCAAGGAGTCCATTGTGAAGGAGATCAGTCCTGGGATTTCTTTGGAAGGAATGATGCTAAAGCTGAAACTCCAGTACTTTGGCCACCTCATGTGAAGAGTTGACTCATTGGAAAAGACTCTGATGCTGGGAGGTATTGGGGGCAGAAGGAGAAAGGGACGACAGAGGATCAGATGGCTGGATGGCATCACTGACTCGATGGATGTGAGTCTGAGTGAACTCCAGGAGTTGGTGATGGACAGGGAGGCCTGGCGTGCTATGATTCATGGGGTCACAAAGAGTCAGACACAACTGAGTGACTGAACTGAACTGAACTGAATATACATATATATATATGTATGTATTTCTAACACAAACTCAATTCCATATATAATATACTCATATGTATATAGAATACCAGTGAAAGAATCTTCTCATACTTTTTATCTGCATCATTAGTTGAGAAGGATTTAACAATGACTCATACTATAAATTTATTTTCTGACTTGCTTTTACAATTAACAGAATAGTGTGTGCTGGATTTATATATATATATACACATATAAACTATTCCTACCATTTCTATCCTTCATTATTCATTTACCTATTTCACTAGTAATGCACATTTGGTTCCTTGACAAGTATTCAGGAATGTAAGCATATATTTACAACTACATATGTAATCATAAAATATGCATGCATACTCACTCATTCAAGCATGTTTGACTCTTTGTTACCTCAGTTCCAGAAAAATATCTATTTCTCCTTAATTGACTATGCCAAAGCCTTTGACTGTGTGGATCACAATAAACTGTGGAAAATTCTGAAAGAAGTGGGAATATCAGACCACCTGACCTGCCTCTTGAGAAACCTGTATACAGGTCAGGAAGCAACAGTTCGAACTGGACATGGAACAGACTGGTTCCAAATAGGAAAAGGAATACATCAAGGCTGTATATTGTCACCCTGCTTATTTAACTTATATGCAGATACCTTTTCCAGTCCTGTGGCCACTGCTGAGTTTTCCAAATTTGTTGGCATATTGAGTGCAGCACTTTCATAGCATCATCCTTCAGGATTTGAAATAGATTAACTGGAATTCTGTCATCTCCACTAGCTTTGTTCATAGTGATACTTCCTAAGGCCCACTTCACTTCACATTCCAGGATGTTTGGCTCTAGGTGAGTGATCACACCATCACCATCCCATCAGGATTTTCTGGGTCATAAAGATCTTTTTTCTACAGTTCTTCTGTGTTTTTTTGCCACCTCTTAATATCTTCTTTATTGAGCCCATCTTTGCATGAAATGTTCCCAGGGTATCTCTAATTTTCTTGAAGAGATCTCTAGTCTCACTTTTACCTCTAGTCTCACTTTTATCTCTAGTCTCATTTTTAGTGAGAATACATATTTAGGCATTTAGTTTGTATCTACCTTTATTTTATGCAGCATAGGTATAATATTTGATTTAAATATTTTGTGATAATTCCAAATTTTGGATCACTTGAGGATTTGCATTTGTTGATTGTATTTTCCTTTTAGAACTGGTCACAATTTCCTATTTATACATATGTCAAGAAGTTTTGAATTATATCCTTAGATTTTAAAGATTAGGTTATGGAGAATATTGATTTTTCCATAATTTTATAAAAAAAATTTTTATTTTTCTTTCATTTTGATTCTTCACCTGTTTTAGCCATCAATTTACTTAACTTCAGCTCACAAAGGCTTTGGAAGCTTCTTCTCATCAAAGGAAACCATAAAAATAAAAACACAAAAGATAATCCATAAAACAGGAAAAAATATTTGCTTATTATGTGACTCCAAAATTTACAAGCAGCTCATATAGCAAGACAGTTCCAGAAAAAACATCTATTTCTGCTTTATTGACTATGCCAAAGCCTTTGACTATGTGGATCACATTAAACTGTGGAGAATTCTGAAAAAGATAGCAATACCAGACCACCTAACCTGCCTCTTGAGAAATCTGTATGCAGGTCAGGAAGCAACAGCTAGAACTGGACACGGAAAAACAGACTGGTTCCAAATAGGAAAAGGAGTACGTCAAGGCTGTATATTGTCACCCTGCTTATAAAAAAAAAAAAATCATCCGCCTCCACATGTTGTCACACTGATCCAAATGATGATACCTTAGAGTTTCCAGCACAAATTTAAGAGAACAATTTTTTTTTGAACAAATGTTTCCATTGAGAAATTTGTATTAATGTGTTGAAAATCCATTGATAAAACTTTCCTCTGTAATATGTATGTGTTTCCATGGTACAGCCATCAATCAGCATATTGAAATTGCCCCTTCCATGCCAAAGAAAAGTTTTTGCCAAGAAAGGAAGACCCATGAAGTCATTGTTCTCTCCACTGAAGTCCTCACCTGGTGTGGGTATGTCTCAGAGCAGCTGCCTATTCTTCCTGAAATCATGTCTATTAAATGATCCTCAGCATGTAATCCATCTGCCCACCTGCTGCACTGACAGTCACCAAATTTGGTGGATAATGTTGACTATCTGCCAAAAATAAGTAAAGACATCATTTTTCTCTGGGGAAAAAAAAATGTGATTGGGACAATAACAATTTTTTGGAAGCTATCATTCCTCTCTCTTCACAGTAATCCTTTCATCTGACTGAAAAAAAAAAAAAAAGCATGTTGAAGAACAAAAAGTCCTTCGCTGAAGAAACACTATGTTCATTTTTTATTTGACACAGTCTGATAAGAAACCTGAGGAATGTTCTGGGACAGTGTGTAAATAGAACAAGACAGTTCAACTTGATTCACCTGATACTTCCTGAAATTACTTGATAGCTTGGAGTGACGTAGTAAAATGATATATTCTTTGTTCCTCTTTGACAGCGTTTAAATAATTTATTTTATTCGATCTTACAATTCTTTCTGGAAACATCTATCAACAACTAAAAGTCAGATTTAGAGATATTGGAAAATAAAACAAATATGAATTCCATGCAAATGAAAGCTAAATGCTGAAATTGAGAATTTGGTTTAAAAATGTCTCTATATTATCCTATAAGACTAAAGTTGTCTAATACATGCTACTATCAACAAATGATGGGTATATGTAACAAATATTTCTTTAATTTTAAGTTGTTAAAAAGCCTCTCAGTTTTAATGTAAAAAGTACCAAAATAGTGAAAACTCACTATGTCAACTTTAAAAAATTTGTAAGTGTAAAGAATAGTAGTTGAAAACTCCCTTCTGCTTAAGAATATATATATATATATATACCCAGCTGAGGATGTACTGGTGATAGAAGCAAGATCCGATGCTGTAAAGAGCAATATTGAATAGGTACATGGAATGTCAGGTCCATGAATCAAGGCAAATTGGAAGTGGTCAAACAAGAGATGGCAAGAGTGAATGTCGACATTCTAGGAATCCGGGAACTAAAATGGACTGGAATGGGTGGATTTAACTCAGTTCAGCTCAGTTCAGTTCAGTTGCTCAGTCGTGTCTCTTTGCGACCCCATGAATCGCAGCACGCCAGGCCTCCCTGTTCATCACCATCTTTCGGAGTTCAC